>JAKVIS010000814.1:0-49826 GCA_033119425.1 Bufotes viridis | reverse complement strand
CAGAGGAGGAGCAAGAGGTCGCCAACGCAGCTGTGTCACGGCCAGCTCCTCGGAGGGCAGGGTTAGCATGGCAGAAATGTGGAAAAGTTTTGTCTCCACGCCACAGCTAACTGCACCACCACCTGATACGGAACGTGTTAGCAGGAGGCAGCATTTCACTAACATGGTTGAACAGTACGTCTGCACACCCCTACACGTACTGACTGATGGTTCGGCCCCATTCAACTTCTGGGTCTCCAAATTGTCCACGTGGCCAGAGTTAGCATTTTATGCCTGGGAGGTGCGGGCCTGCCCGGCGGCCAGCGTTTTGTCTGAACGTGTATTCAGCACGGCAGGGGGCGTCATTACTGACAAATGCAGCCGTCTGTCCTGCTGACAAGCTGACGTTCATAAAAATGAACCAGGCATGGATCCCGCAGGACCTGTCCATTCCTTGTGCAGAATAGACATTTATAACTGCCTCCCCCTCAACCATGTATTCTTGTACTCCGGGGCACTTCTTTATTGAATCCTCATTTTTTTAACTTTACCATGATCTTGCGGTGCAACCCAAAGTTGAATGAACCTCTCCTCTGTCTGGGTGGTGGGTCTGAAATAACTGAGAGTGGCCTTTTCCGGTGGTGGTTGATATGACGCATGATTCCTTGCTGTGGGACCTTTCTCCTCTGACTGGGTGCTGGGGCCGAAATAACTGAGAGTGGCCTTCTCCGGTGGTGGTTGATATGACGCATGATTCCCTGCTGTGGGACCTCTCTCTGTCTGGGTGCTGGGCTGAAATAACTGAGAGTGGCCTTCTCCGGTGGTGGTTGATATGATGCATGATTCCTTGCTGTGGGACCTCTCACCTCTGACTGGATGCTGGGGCCTAAATAACTGAAAATGGCCTTCTCCAGTGGTGGTTGATATGACGCATGATTCCTTGCTGTGGGACCTCTCTCCTCTGACTGGGTGCTGGGCCGAAATAACTGAGAGTGGCATTCTCCGGTGGTGGTTGATATGACGCATGATTCCTTGCTGTGGGACCTCTCTCCTCTGTCTGGGTGCTGGGCTGAAATAACTTAGAGTGGCCTTCTCCGGTGGTGGTTGATATGATGCATGATTCCTTGCTGTGGGACTCCTCTCCTCTGTCTGGGTGCTGGGCTGAAATAACTGAGAGTGGCCTTCTCCGGTGGTGGTTGATATGACGCATGATTCCTTGCTGTGGGACTTCTCTCCTCTGTCTGGGTGCTGGGGCCGAAATAACTGAAAGTGGCCTTCTCCAGTGTTGAGTGATATGACGCATGATTACTTGCAGTGGGACCTATCTCCAATTGATATTGGTTAAATTTTATTTATTTTATTTTATTTTAATTCATTTCCCTATCCACATTTGTTTGCAGGGGATTTACCTACATTTTGCTGCCTTTGGCAGCCCTCTAGCCCGTTCCTGGACTATTTTACAGCCTTTTTAGTGGCTAAAAGTTCGGGTCCCCATTGACTTCAATGGGGTTCGGGTTCGGGATAAAGTTCGGGTCGAGTTCGGATCCCGAACCCGAACATTTTCGGGAAGTTCGCCGAACTTCTCGAACCCGGACATCCAGGTGTTCGCTCATCTCTAGTTCCTGATGGTATAGACAAATGAACTCTTAGAATAACCCTCGTTACCCGCTTTCTCAACACAGGGATAGAAAGCTGCCACTGACATAGCTAAGCTTTTTCTGTTTCTTGCTTTTTGGCCTCTAGAAAGCAGGTGCAGATCAGTTTAGCATCTGCAATTCACCACCTCTCATGAGATACCATACCTTTTATGCATTTTTGGAGTTGGAAGAATAAGAATGCACCTGCCTGTCCATTCAAAGTTCTGTGCTAAATGAACTTAGCACCTCTTCAACTGCCCTACTTGCTCCAGGAATCCAAAAGCAGGTTCGAACCCAGTATTTTGCAGCTGTAATGAAAAGAACTTATATACTATGCTTTGTCCTTGCTGACTTCTGTGTTTGCAATCCAATCCCTTGCCAACATTTCTTATTCATTGAAATGAAAGCTGTGTTTAAATGCAAATCAAAATGGCTGCCTCCAGAAAATCAATATGGCAGCCTCCATGAAAATTTCAATAGACAGAACACTAAGCGTGTCACAATGGAACCCTTCAGCATACATGGATGAAGACATCACAATGGATGCTTGCTGTTTTCCTCCCTGGCAGCAGCCATGATGCTTCATTCTTCAGTCAGGTGTGGATCCATGCACCATAACAGTTAAGCGCACCAATTAACAGGTAAGGGCACCAATCAACAGGTAAGGGCATGTTTTTTTGAGTGTTAAATGAAGATGTCAGCTTATGAAAAGATTTGTTTGAGGGAACAAGTGACGCTTCTGTGCAGATCGGAATACTGTCCAGCGTCTATTAGAAAGCCCAGAACACAAAAGCCTTCTTAACTGTTCCTGATGGTGTGGATAAATGAACTCTTATATTACCCCTCGTTACCCGCTTTCTCAACACAGGAATAGAAAGCGGCCACGAACAAAGCAAAGACATTTCTGTTTCTTGCTTTTTGGCCGCTGAAATTCAGGTGCAGATCAATTTCGAGTCTTCAACTCACCCCCTCTCATGAGATACCATACCTTTTATGGATTTTTGGAGTTGGCAGAATGAGAATGCACCAGCCTGTCCAATCAAAGTTCTGTGCTAGCAGTGAATGAACTTAGCATCTCTGCAACTGCCGTATATTCTCCAGGCATCCAAAAGCAGGTTCCAACCCAGTATTTTATAGCAGCTATAATGAAAACTGTTCATGAACTAGGCTTTGTCCTTGCTGACTTCAGTGGTTGCAATCCAATCCCTTGCCAACATTTCTTATTCATTGAAATGACAGCTGTGTTTAACTGCAAATCAAAATGGCTGCCTCCAGAAAATCAATATGGCAGCCTCCTTGAAAATTTCAATAGATGGAACACTGAGCGTGTCACAATGGAACCCTTCAGCATACATGGATGAAGACATCACATTGGACCCTTGCTGTTTTCCTCCCTGGCAGCAGCCATTATGCTTCATTCTTCAGTCAGGTGTGGATCCATGCAACTCAACAGGTAAGTGCATCAATCAACAGGTAAGGGCACGTTTTTGTGTGTGTCAAACAAAGGTGTCAGCTTTTGGAAAGATTTGTTTGAGGGAACAAATGGCGCTTCTGTGCAGATTGGAATACTGTCCAGCGTCTATTAGCAAGCCCAGAACACAAAAGCCTTCTTAACTGTTCCTGATGGTATGGAAAAATGATCTCTTAGAGTAACCCTCGTTACTCGCTTTCTCAACACAAGAATAGAAAGCGGCCACCGACAGAGCTAAGCCTTTTCTGTTTCTTGCTTTTTGGCCGCTGAAATGCAGGTGCAGTTCAGCTTAGCTTCTGCAACTCACCACCTCTCATAAGATACCATACCTTTTATGCATTTTTGAAGTTGGCAGAATAAGAATGCACCAGCCTGTACAATCAAAGTTCTGTGCTACCACTGAATGAACTTGGCACCTCTGCAACTGCCCTACCTGCTCCAGGTATCCAAAAGCAGGTTCCAACCCAGTATTTTATTGCAGCTATAATGAAAAGTGCTCATTAACTAGGCTTTGTCCTTGCTGACGTCTGTGGTTGCAATCCAATCCCTTGCCAACATTTCTTATTCATTGAAATGACAGCTGTGTTTAACTGCAAATCATAATGGCTGCCCCGAGAAAATAAATATGGCAGCCTCCATAAAAATTTCAATAGACAGAACACTGAGCGTGTCACAATGGAACCCTTCAGCATACATGGATGATGACATCACGATGGGCCCTTGCTGTTTTCTTCCCTGGCATCATCCATGATGCTTCATTCTTTAGTCAGGTGTGGATCCATGCACCTCAACAGGTAAGGGCACCAATCAACAGGTAAGGGCACGTTTTTGTGTGTGTCAAACGAAGGTGTCAGATTATGGAAGATTTGTTTGAGGGAACGAGTGGCGCTTCTGTGCAGATTGGAATACTGTCCAGCGTCTATTAGCAAGCCCAGGACACAATAGCCTTCTTAACTGTTCCTGATGGTATGGAAAAATGATCTCTAAGAGTAACCCTCGTTACCCGCTTTCTCAATACTGGAATTGAAAGCGGCCACCGACAGAGCTAAGCCTTTTCTGTTTCTTGCTTTTTTGCTTCTGATATGCAGGTGCAGATCAGTTTAGCATCTGCAACTCACCACCTCTCATGAGATACCATACCTTTTATGCATTTTTGGAGTTGGCAGAATGAGAATGCACCAGCCTGTCCAATCAAAGTTCTGTGCAAGCACTGAATGAACTTAGCCAGGGGCGGACTGAGAACCCTCAGAGCCCCCTGGCAAATTAATCAAGGGCCCCCTTCCAGGCCCCACCCATGTCCCGCCTCCAGTCACTCCCATATCCCGCCTCCAGTCACTCCCATATCCCGCCTCCAGCCACTCCCATATCCCTCAAGGTATTCAAAACTGATTTTACAAATGTTGTTAACCCTTTAGGTGTTCCACAAAAGTTAATGGAAAATGGAGACAAAATTTTCCATTTTATTCAATTTTTTCCAGTAACAAAGCAAGGGTTAACAGCCAAACAAAATGGGCTGTTTCTGCAAACTACAGAATCAAAGTAATAAATATTGAGTTTTGTTTGGCTGTTAACACTTGCTTTGTTACTGGAAAAATAGATTAAAATGGCAAAGTAAAAAAAAATAATTGCTGTTTTGGGACCGTTTTTATTTTTTGTTATTTACATCGTTGATCTGAAAGGTTAGATCGTGTGCTATTTCTATAGAACAGGTTGTTCTGGACGTGACAATACCAAATATGACTACTTTTTGGGAATTTTTGTTAAAGTTTTTCATTATGAAGCATTTGTGAAAAAAAAAAATATTTTTTATGTCTCCCCATTCTCAAAGCCATATTTTTTTATTTTTTGGGCGACAGTCTTATGTAGGGGCTCATTTTTTGCGGAATGACATGGCGGTTTGATTGGCACTGTATTGGAGTGCATATGACATTTTGGTCGCTTGCTACTTTTTGTGATGTAAGGTGACAAAAATGGCTTTTGACAACGTTTTTATATTATTTTTTTTGTTGTGTTCACCTGAGAGGTTAGTTCATGTGTTATGTTTATAGAGCTTGTTCTTACGAATGCGGCAATACCTAATATGTATACTTTTTATTTATTTATTTATTTACGTTTTACACAATAATATCATTAATCTGAGAGTTATTTTTTTTTTTTTTTTGGTCCGACTGTCCTATGTAGAGTATCAATTTTTGCGGGATGAGATGACGGATTGATTGGCACTATTTTGGGGTTCATATAAATTTTTGACCGCTTGCTATTACACTTTTTGTGATGTGAGGTGACAATTTTTTTTTTTTACACTGTTTTTATTTAATTTTTTTTACGGCATTTTCATGAGGGGTTAGATCATGGGATATTTTTATAGAGAATGTTTTTACGGATGCGGCGATACCTAAAATGTATACTTTTTTATGTATTTTAATGTCTGTATAGTCTGAGAGCCATTTTTTTTATATTTTGGGGTGATTGTCCTATGTTGGGGCTCATTTTTTGCGGGATGTGATGGCGGTTTTATTGATACTATTTTGGAATGCATAAGCCTTTTTGATCGCTTGGTATTACGCATTTTGTCATGCAAGGTGACAAAAATGGCTTTTTTTTACACAATTCTTTTGTTTTGGTCTTTTTGGTGTTCACCTTATGGGTCAGGTCATGTGATATTTTTATAGAGTAGGCTTTTACGCACGCGACGATATGTAATATGTGTAGTTGTTTAGTTTTTTTTAATTTTTATACAGTGATAGTGTTTTCTTTTATTTTTACATTTTTTTCACTTTTTTACATTTTTTTTGCCTCCCGCGCCTCCTCCCGCAATACCCCCGCCCTGCACCGCCGGGGGGACAGTAATATGGCGGGGTGCAGGGGGGGGTTATTTAATTTAATGATCTGGGCATTTTTTAAGTCTCTGATCCCCGTGGTCACAGACCGCGGGGATCAGAGACTTAATTTTACTTTGGACACACTGGGCAGCTGCAGCTGCCGCCGGGCCCCCTTTCCAGCTGGGCCCTCGGACCACGTCCGAAGTGCCCGGCCGGTCAGTCCGCCCCTGAACTTAGCACCTCTGTACCTGCCCTACCTGCTGCAGTAATCCAAAATCAGGTTCCAACCCAGTACTTTATTGCAGCTATTATGAAAAGTGCTCATAAACTAGGCTTTGTCCTTGCTGATGTCTGTGATTGAAATCCAATCCCTTGTCAACATTTCTTATTCATTGAAATGACAGCTGTGTTTAACTGCAAATCAAAATGGCTGCCCCCAGAAAATAAATATGGCAGCCTCCATAAAAATTTCAATAGACGGAACACTGAGCGTGTCACAATTGAACTCTTCAGCATACATGGATGATGATATCACAATGTACCCTTGCTGTTTTCCTCCCTGGCAGCATCCATGATGCTTCATTCTTCAGTCAGGTGTGGATCCATGCACCTCAACAGGTAAGGGCACCAATTAACAGGTAAGGGCACCAATAAACAGGTAAGGGCTAGTTTTTTTGTGTGTCAAAGATGTCAGCTTATGTTAAGATTTGTTTGAGGGAACATGTTGCGCTCGTGTGCAGATTGGAATACTGTCCAGCCTCTATTAGCTAGCCTAGAACACAAAAGCCTTCTTAAGTTTTCCTGATGGTATGGAAAAATGAACTCTTAAAGTAACCCTTGTTACTCGCTTTCTCAACACAGGAATAGAAAGCGGCCACCGACAGAGCTAAGCCTTTTCTGTTTCTTGCTTTTTGGCCGCTGAAATGCAGGTGCAGATCAATTTAGCGTCTGCAACTCACCACCTCTCATGAGATACCATACCTTTTATGCATTTTTGGATTTGGCAGAATGAGAATGCACCTGCCTGTCCAATCATAGTTCTGTGCTAGCACTGAATGAACTTAGCACCTCTGCAACTGCCCTACCTGCTCCAGGAATCCAAAAGCAGGTTCCAACCAAGTATTTTATTGCAGCTATAATGAAAAGTGCTCATAAACTAGGCTTTGTCCTTGCTGACGTCTGTGGTTGCAATTCAATCCCTTGCCAACATTTCTTATTCATTGAAATGACAGCTGTGTTTAACTGCAAATCAAAATGTCTGCCTCCAGAAATCAATATGGCAGCCTTCATGAAAATTTCAATAGACGGAACACTGAGCATGTCACAAGGGAATCCTTCAGCATACATGGATGATGACATCACGATGGACCCTTGCTGTTTTCCTCCCTGGCATCAGCTATGATGCTTTATTATTCAGTCAGGTGTGGATCCATGCACCTCAACAGGTAAGGGCACCAATCAACAGGTAAGGGCACGTTTTTGTGTGTGTCAAACAAAGGTGTCAGCTTTTGGAAAGATTTGTTTGAGGGAAAATATGGCGCTTCTGTGCAGATTGGAATACTGTCCAGCGTCTATTAGCAAGCCCAGAACACAAAAGCCGTCTTAACTGTTCTTGATGGTACGGAAAAATGAACTCTTAACCCCTTTGGGACACATGACGTACCGGTACGGCATGTTTCCCGAGTCCTTAAGGACACATGACGTACCGGTACGTCATGAGTTGTTCCGATCACTGCTGCTCAGCTGGCAGTGATCGGAACAAGGTACCTGCTGAAATCATTCAGCAGGTACCTTGTTACAATGCCCAGGGGGTCCTGTGACCCCCATATGAGCGATCGCTGCAAACCGCAGGTCAATTCAGACCTGCGGTTTGCAGCGCTCATTGCGATCTCTGATCCCGCGGTCTATGACCGCGGGGATCAGAGAGTATGTCCCCAAACAGTTTTTAACCCCCTGCAGCCCCCAATCATACTGTGGCTGCGGGGTGCAGGGTGGTGGTTGCGGGCGGCGCGAGCGGCGAGGCGGGCGGTGCGGCGGGCGGGATCGCGATTGCGATCCCCGCCCGCCTCCCCTGTAATCTATCCCTGGTGTCTAGTGGTTCTATCAGAGTGTCAGCACATTGCTGACACTCTGATAGAAACGGCTGGCATCTGTGCTGCAGATGCCAGCCGTTTAACCTTCCGTACCGCGGTCCGTACGGACCGCGGTATGGAAGGGTTAACAGGAGGAGCGCTCCCTCCCTCTCCCATCGGGGGCTGCTGTGCCTTTGCAGCCCCCAACAGGATGGGATCGAAGAGGGAGGGTGCTCCACTCCCTCCTATCCATCACCCCTGCCCAGTTATGGCAGGGGGTGATGGTTACCATGGAGACAGGGCGCTTTCAGAAGCGTCCTGCTCTCCATGGTGCTGAAAGTCTGAATAGACCTGCTAAAGGTCTATTCAGACTTTCTAAAGTACAAATACAGTACAGTGCACTATATAGTGTACTGTACTGTATATACTAGACACCAGATCCACTGGATCTTTCAGAACCAAGTGGGTCTGGGTCAAAAAAAATGTAAAAAAGTGAAAAAAAAGTAAAAATGAAACAAACACATAACACTGAATAAAAACTAAAAAAATAAAATACACTACACATATTAGGTATCGCGCGTCCGTAAAAACCTGCTCTATAAAAATATCACATGACTGAACTCCTCAGGTGAACGCCATAAAAAAAACCAAAAAATGGTGTAAATAAGCCATTTTTGGCACATTATCACTAAAAGTGTAATACAAAGCGATCAAAAGGCGTTTGCCTCCCAAAATAGTACCAATCAAACCGCCATCTCATCCCGCAAAAAACGAGCCCCTACCTAAAACAATTGGCCAAAAAATAAAAAACTATGCCTCTCAGACTAAAACATGATTTTTTTGTTTCAAAAATGCTTTTTAGTGTTAAATGTAAAAAAAAATTAAAAAGTAGACATATTTGGTATCTACACGTCCGTAAGAATCTGCTCTATAAAAATATCACATGACCTAACCCCTCAAGTAAACACTGTAAAAAAATAATAAAAACTTTGTCAAAAAGCCATTTTTTGCCACCTTACATCACAAAAAGTGTAATAGCAAGCGATCAAAAAGTCATATGACCCCCAAATAGTGCCAATCTAACCGTCACCTCCTCCCGCAAAAATGATACCCAACCTGAGACAATTGCCTAAAAACTGAAAAATATATGGCTCTCAGACTATGGAGATACTAAAACATGTTTTTTTCATTCAAAAAGGATATTATTGTGTAAAACCAAAATAAATAAAAAAAGGTATACATATTATGTATCGCCGCGTCCGTAAGGACCTGCTCTATAAAAATATAACATGACCTAACCCCTCAGATGAACGCCGTAAACATAAAAAATAAAAACGTTGTCAAACAAGCCATTTTTGTCACCTTACATCACAAAAAGTGTAATAGTAAGCGATCAAAAAGTCATATGCACCCCAAGATGGTGCCAATCAAACCGCCATCTCATCCCGCAAAAAATGAGCCCCTACATAGGACAATCGCCCAAAAAAATATATATATATGGCTCTCAAACTATGGAGACACTAAAACATGATTTTTTGTTTTAAAAATTATATTATTGTGTAAAACTTATATAAATAAATAAAAGTATACATATTATGTATCGCCGCGTCCGTCACAACCTGATCTATATAAATAACACATGACCTAACCCCTCAGCTGAACACAGCAAAAAAAAAAAAAAAATACGGTGTCAAGAGCCATTTTGTCACCTTACATCACAAAAAGTGTCATAGCAAGCGACCAAAATGTCATATGCACCCCAAGATGGTGCCAATCAAACCGCCATCTCATCCCGCAAAAAATGAGCCCCTACATAACACAGTCGCCCAAAAAATAAAAATAAAACTATGGCTTTCAGAATGTGGAGACACTAAAAAAATTATTTTCAAAAAGGCTTTATTATGTAAAACTGAAACAAAAACCCCAAAAGTAGTCATATTTGGTATTGTCGCGTCCGTAACAACCTGCTCTATAGAAATAGCACACAATCTAACCTGTCAGTTCAACTATGTAAATAACAAAAATAAAAACAGTCCCAAAACAGGTTTTGTTTGGCTGTTAACACGCTATGTCACTGGAAAAATAGTCAACTCAGCAAGTAAAAAAATAATTGCTGTTTTGGGACCGTTTTTATTTTTATTCATTATATGATTGATCGAAGGTTAGATCGGTGCTATCTTCTATAGAACAGGATTGTTCTGGACAGTGACAATGCAAATATGTGCTACTTTTTGGGAATTTTGTTAAAGTTTTTCATTATGAAGCATTTGTGAAAAAAAAATATTTTTATGTCTCCCCATTCTCAAAGCCATATTTGCTGTATTTTGGCGACAGTCTTATGTAGGGAGGCTCATTTTTGCGGAATGATGGCGGTTTGATTGGCACTGTATTGGAGTGCATATGACATTTGGTCGCTTGCTACTGTTTGTGATGGTGACAAAAATGGCTTTGACTAACGTTTTTATATTATTTTTTGTTGTGTTCACCTGGAAGGTTCTAGTTCATGTGTGTTATGTTTATAGAGCTTGTTCTTACTGAATGCGGCAATACCTAATATGTATACTTTTTATTTATTTATTTATTTACGTTTTACAATAATCTATCTTTAATCCACAGAGTTATTTTTTTTTTTTTTTTTATGTCCGACTGTCCTATGCCAGAGTATCAATTTTGGGATGAGATGGCGGATTGAGTTGGCACTATTTTGGGGTTCATATAAATTTTTGACCGCTTGCTATTACACTTTTGTGATGTGAGGTGACAATTTTTTTTACACTGTTTTTATTTAATTTTTACGGCATTTTCATGGGAGGTTAGATCATAGGATATTTTTATAGAGAATGTTTTTTCTGGATGCGATACCTAAAATGTATACTTTTATGTATTTTAATGTCTGTATAGTCTGAGCCATTTTTTTATATTTTGGGGTGATTGTCCCTATATTGGGGCTCATTTTTTGCGGGATGGTGGCGGTTTATTGATACTATTTTGGAATGCATAGCCTTTTTTGATGCTTAGTGTGCGCACTTTGTGTCATACAAGGTGACAAAAATAGCTTTACTACATTCTTTTGTTTTGGTCTTTTTGGTGTTCACCTTATGGGTCAGGTCATGTGATATTTTATAAGTAGGCTTTTACGTACCGTACGATAATATAATATGTGTAGTTGTTTAGTTTTTAATTTTTATACAGTGATAGTGTTTTCTTTTATTTTTACATTTTTTCACTTTTACATTTTTTGCCTCGCGCCTCCTCCATAATACCCCGCCCTGCACCGCCGAGAGGACAGTAATATTGCAGGGGTGCAGAGGGTTATTTAGTTAATAATCTGGGCATTTTTAAGTCTCTGATCCCGTGGTCTGAACCGCAGGGATCAGAGGCTCAATACCACTGGACTACACTGGGCAGCTGCAGCACTGCCGCAGCCTTTCCAGCTGGGCCCTCGGACCCACGTCCGAAGTGCCCGGCGGTCAGTCCGCCCCTGAACTTAGCACCTCTGTAACCTGCCCTACCTGCTGCAGTAATCAAAATCAGGTTCCAACCCAGTACTTTATTGCAGCTATGTGAAAGTGCTCATAAACTAGGCTTTGTCCTTGCTGATGTCTGTGATTGAAATCAATCCCTTGTCAACATTTCTTATTCATTGAAATGACAGCTGTGTTTAACTGCAAATCAAAATGGCTGCCCCAGAAAATAAATATGGCAGCCTCCATAAAGATTTCAATAGACGGAACACTGAGCGTGTCTGGTTGAACTCTTCAGCATACATGGATGATGATATCACAATGTACCCTTGCTGTTTTCCTCCCTGGCAGCATCCATGATGCTTCATTCTTCAGTCAGGTGTGGATCCATGCACCTCAACAGGTAAGGGCACCAATTAACAGGTAGGGCACCAATAAACAGGTAAGGGCTAGTTTTTTTGTGTGTCAAAGATGTCAGCTTATGTTAAGATTTGTTTGAGGGAACATGTTGGCTCGTGTGCAGATTGGAATACTGTCCAGCCTCTATTAGCTAGCCTAGAACACAAAAGCCTTCTTAAGTTTTCCTGATGGTATGGAAAAATGAACTCTTAGAGTAACCCTTGTTACTCGCTTTCTCAACACAGGAATATAGCGGCCACGACAAACTAAGCCTTTTCTGTTTCTTGCTTTTGGCCGCTGAAATGCAGGTGCAGATCAATTAGCGTCTGCAACTCACCACCTCTCATGAGATACCATACCTTTTATGCATTTTTGGATTTGGCAGAATGAGAATGCACCTGCCTGTCCAATCATAGTTCTGTGCTAGCACTGAATGAACTTAGCACCTCTGTAACTGCCCTACCTGCTCCAGGAATCCAAAAGCAGGTTCCAACCAAGTATTTTATTGCAGCTATAATGAAAAGTGCTCATAAACTAGGCTTTGTCCTTGCTGACGTCTGTGGTTTGCAATTCAATCCCTTGCCAACATTTCTTATTCATTGAAATGACAGCTGTGTTTAACTGCAGATCAAAATGTCTGCCTCCAGAAATCAATATGGCAGCCTTCATGAAAATTTCAATAGACGGAACACTGAGCATGTCACAAGGAATCCTTCAGCATGCATGGATGATGACATCACGATGGACCCTTGCTGTTTCCTCCCTGGCATCAGCTATGATGCTTCATTATTCAGTCAGGTGTGGATCCATGCACCTCAACAGAGTAAGGGCACCAATCAACAGGTAAGGCACGTTTTTGTGTGTGTCAAACAAAGGTGTCAGCTTTTGGAAGATTTGTTTGAGGAAAATATTGGCGCTTCTGTGCAGATTGGAATACTGTCCAGCGTCTATTAGCAAGCCCAGAACACAAAAGCCGTCTTAACTGTTCTTGATGAGTGCGGAAAAATGAACTCTTAACCCCTTTGGGACACATGGCGTGCCCGGTGCGGCATGTTTCCCGAGTCATAAGGACACATGGCGTACCGGTGCGTCATGAGTTGTTCGATCACTGCTGCTCAGCTGGCAGTGATCGGAACAAACTACCTGCTGAAATCATTCAGCAGGTACCTTGTTACAATGCCCAGGGGTCCTGTGACCCCCATATGAGCGATCGCTGCAAACCGCAGGTCAATTCAGACCTGCGGTTTGCAGCGCTCGTGCGATCTCTGATCCCGCGGTCTATGACCGCGGGGATCAAAGTGATCTCCCCAAACAGTTTTTAACCCCCTGCAGCCCCAATCATACTGTGGCTGCGGGGGTGCAGAGTGGTGGTTGCGGGCGGCGCGAGGCGGGGCGGTGCGGCGGGCGGGATCGCGTTGCGATCCCCGCCCGCCTCCCTGTAATCTATCCCTGGTGTCTAGTGGTTCTATCAGAGTGTCAGCACATTGCTGACACTCTGATAAAGCGACTGGCATCTGTGCTGCAGATGCCAGCCGTTTAACCTTCCGTACCGCGGTCCGTGCGGACCGCGGTATGAAGGAGTTAACAGGAGGAGCGCTCCCTCCCTCTCCCCATCGAGGGCTGCTGTGCCTTTGCAGCCCCCAGCAGGATGGGATCGAAGAGGAGGGTGCTCCACTCCCTTCTATCCATCACCCCTGCCCAGTTATGGCAGGGGTGATGGTTACCATGGAGACAGGACGCTTTCAGAGGCGTCCTGCTCTCCATGGTGCTGAAAGTCTGAATAGACCTGCTAAAGGTCTATTCAGACTTTCTAAAATACAAATACAGTACAGTGCACTATATAGTGTACTGTACTGTATACTCTAGACACCAGATCCACTGGATCTTTCAGAACCAAGTGGGTCTGGGTCAAAAAAAATGTAAAAAAGTGAAAAAAAGTAAAAATGAAACAAACACATAACACTGAATAAAAACTAAAAAAATAAAATACACTACACATATTAGGTATCGCCGCGTCCGTAAAAACCTGCTCTATAAAAATATCACATGACTGAACTCCTCAGGTGAGACGCCATAAAAAAAACCCAAAAAATGGTGTAAATAAGCCATTTTTGGCACATTCATCACTAAAAGTGTAATACAAAGCGATCAAAAGGCGTTTGCCTCCCAAAATAGTACCAATCAAACCGCCATCTCATCCCGCAAAAAACGAGCCCCTACCTAAAACAATTGGCCAAAAAATAAAAAAACTATGCCTCTCAGACTAAAACATGATTTTTGTTTCAAAAATGCTTTTTAGTGTTAAATGTAAAAAAAAATTAAAAAGTAGACATATTTGGTATCTACACGTCCGTAAGAATCTGCTCTATAAAAATATCACATGACCTAACCCCTCAAGTAAACACTGTAAAAAAAAATAATAAAAACTTTGTCAAAAAGCCATTTTTGCCACCTTACATCACAAAAGTGTAATAGCAAGCGATCAAAAAGTCATATGACCCCCAAATAGTGCCAATCTAACCGTCACCTCCTCCCATAAAAATGATACCCAACCTGAGACAATTGCCTAAAAACTGAAAAATATATGGCTCTCAGACTATGGAGATACTAAAACATGTTTTTTCATTCAAAAGGATATTATTGTGTAAAACCAAAATAAATAAAAAAAGGTATACATATTATGTATCGCCGCGTCCGTAAGGACCTGCTCTATAAAAATATAACATGACCTAACCCCTCAGATGAGCGCCGTAAACATAAAAAATAAAAACGTTGTCAAACAAGCCATTTTTGTCACCTTACATCACAAAAAGTGTAATAGTAAGCGATCAAAAAGTCATATGCACCCCAAGATGGTGCCAATCAAACCGCCATCTCATCCCACAAAAAAATGAGCCCCTACATAGGACAATCGCCCAAAAAAAAATATATATATGGCTCTCAAACTATGGAGACACTAAAACATGATTTTTTGTTTTAAAAAATTATATTATTGTGTAAAACTTATATAAATAAATAAAAAGTATACATATTATGTATCGCGCGTCCGTCACAACCTGATCTATATAAATAACACATGACCTAACCCCTCAGCTGAACACAGCAAAAAAAAAAAAAAATACGGTGTCAAGAGCCATTTTGTCACCTTACATCACAAAAAGTGTCATAGCAAGCGACCAAAATGTCATATGCACCCCAAGATGGTGCCAATCAAACCGCCATCTCATCCCGCAAAAAATGAGCCCCTACATAACACAGTCGCCCAAAAAAATAAAAATAAAACTATGGCTTTCAGAATGTGGAGACACTAAAAAAATTATTTTCAAAAAGGCTTTATTATGTAAAACTGAAACAAAAAACCCCAAAAAGTAGTCATATTTGGTATTGTCGCGTCCGTAACAACCTGCTCTATAGAAATAGCACACAATCTAACCTGTCAGTTCAACTATGTAAATAACAAAAAATAAAAACAGTCCCAAAACAGCTATTTTTTGCAAATTTTCCATTCTAATCCATTTTTGCAGTAACAAAGCAAGGGTTAACAGCCAAGCAAAACTCAATATTTATTGCCCTGATTCTCTTGTTTGCACAAACACCCCATATGTGGTCGTAAACTACTGTATGGCCAAACGGCAGGGCACAGAAGGAAGGGAACGCCATATGGTTTTTGGAAGGCAGATTTTGCTGGACTGGTTTTTGACACTATGTCCCATTTGAAGCCCCCTGATGCACCCCTACAGTAGAAACTCCAAAAAAGTGACCCCATTTTGGAAACTACGGGATAAGGTGTCAGTTTTGTTGGTACTATTCTAGGGTAAACATGATTTTTGGTTGCTCTATATTACACTTTTTTTGAGACAAGGTAACAAAAAATAGAAATTTGGAAATTTCATCTCCATTTGCCAATAACTCTTGTGGAACACCTAAAGGGTTAACAAAGTTTGTAAAACTGGTTTTGAATACCTTGAGGGTGTAGTTTCTTAGATGGAGTCACTTTTATGGAGTTTCTACTCTAGGGGTGCATCGGGGGCTTCAAATGGGACATGGTGTCAAAAATCCAGTCCAGCAAAATCTGCCTTCCAAAAACCATATGGCGCTCCTTTCCTTCTGCGCCCTGCAGTTTGGCCATACAGCAGTTTACGACCACATATAGGGTGTTTCTGAAAACTACAGAATCGGGGCAATAAAAATTGAGTTTTGTTTGGCTGTTAACCCTTGCTTTGTTACTGGAAAAATGGATTCAAACGGAAAATTTTTCAAAAAATCGAAATTCTGAAATTTTATCTTTATTTGCCATTAACTCTTGTGGAAAACCTAAAGGGTTAATGACGTTTGTAAAATCAGTTTTGAATACCTTGAGGGTGTAGTTTCTAGAATGGGGTAATTTTTGGGTGGTTTCTATTATGTAAGCCTCACAAAGTGACTTCAGACCTGAACTGGTCCCTAAAAAGTGGGTTTTGAAAATTTCTGAAAAATTTCAAGATTTGCTTCTAAACTTCTAAGCCTTGTAACGTCCCCAAAAAATGAAATAGCATTCCCAAAATGATCGATACATGAAGTAGACATATGGGGAATGTAAATCAATAACTTTTTTTGGCAGTATTACTATGTATTATAGAAGTAGAGTAATTGAAACTTGGAAAATTGCAAATTTTTCTAAATTTTTGGTAAATTTGGTATTTTTTTATAAATAAAAATGAAATTTTTCGACTTCATTTTACCACTGTCATGAAGTACAATATGTGACGAAAAAACAATCTCAGAATGGCCTGGATAAGAAAAAGCGTTTTAAAGTTATCACCACATAAAGTGACAATGGTCAGATTTTGAAAAAATGGCCTGGTCCTTAAGGTGAAATAGGGCCGTGTCCTTAAGGGGTTAAAGTAACCCTTGTTACTCGCTTTCTCAACACAGGAATAGAAAGCGGCCACCGACAGAGCTAAGCCTTTTCTGTTTCTTGCTTTTTGGCTTCTGAAGTGCGGGTGCAGTTCAGCTTAGCTTTAGCAACTCACCACCTCTCATGATATACCATACCTTTTATGTATTTTTGGAGTTGGCAGAATGAGAATGCACCAGCCTGTCCAATCAAAGTTCTGTGCTAGCACTAAATGAATTTAGCACCTCTGCAACTGCCCTACCTGCTTCAGGAATCCAAAAGCAGGTTCCAACCAAGTATTTTATTGCAGCTATAAGGAAAAGTGCTCATAAACTAGGCTTTGTCCTTTCTGACGTCTGTGGTTGCAATCCAATCTCTTGCCAACATTTCTTATTCATTGAAATGACAGCTGTGTTTGACTGCAAATCAAAATGGCTGCCCCCAGAAAATAAATATGGCAGCCTCCATGAAAATTTCAGTACACGAAACACTGAGCGTTTCACAATGGAACCCTTCAGCATACATGGATGATGACATCACAATAGACCCTTGCTGTTTTCCTCCCTGGCAGCAGCCATGATGCTTCATTCTTCAGTCAGGTGTGGATCCATGCACCTCAACAGGTAAGGGCACCAATCAACGGGTAAGGGCACGTTTTTGTGTGTCAAACGAAGGTGTCAGATTATGGAAGATTTGTTTGAGGGAACAAGTGGCGCTTCTGTGCAGATTGGAATACTGTCCAGAGTCTATTAGCAAGCCCAGGACACAAAAGCCTTCTTAACTGTTCCTGATGGTATTGAAAAAAGAACTCTTAGAGTAACCCTTGTTACTCGCTTTCTCAAAACAGGAATAGAAAGCGGACACCGACAGAGCTAAGCCTTTTCAGTTTCTTGCTTTTTGGCCGCTGAAATGCAGGTGCAGTTCAGCTTAGCTTCTGCAACTCACCACCTCTCATGATATACCATACCTTTTATGCATTTTTGGAGTTGGCAGAATGAGAATGCACCAGCCTGTCCAATCAAAGTTCTGTGCTAGCACTAAATGAATTTAGCACCTCTGCAACTGCCCTACTTGCTCCAGAAATTCAAAAGCAGGTTCCAACCAAGTATTTTATTGCAGCTATAATGAAAAGTGCTCATAAACTAGGCTTTGTCCTTGCTGACGTCTGTGGTTGCAATCCAATCCCTTGCCAACATTTCTTATTTATTGAAATGACAGCTGTGTTTAACTACAAATCAAAATGGCTGCCCCCATAAAATAAATATGGCAGCCTCCATAAAAATTTTAGTACACGGAACACTGAGCTTGTCACAATGGAACCCTTCAGCATACATGGATGATGACATTACAATGGACCCTTGCTATTTTCCTCCCTTGCAGCAGCCATGATTAGAGATGAGCGAACACCTGGATGTTCGGGTTCGAGAGGTTTGGCCGAACTTCCGGAAAATGTCCGGGTTCGTGATCCGAACTCAACCCGAACTTCATCCTGAACCCGAACCCCATAGAAGTCAATGGGGACCCGAACTTTTGGGCACTAAAAAGGCTGTAAAAGACTCCCGGAAAGGGCTAGAGGGCTGCAAAAGGCAGAAAAATGTATGTAAATCCCCTGCAAACAAATGTAGATAGGAAAATGATGACTTAACATAAAATAAATAAAAATTAACCTATATTGATTGGAGTTAGGTCCCATAGCACAGAATCAGGCTTCAAATCACCCACCAATGGAGAAGGTCGCTTACTATTATTTCGACCCCAGCATCCAGACAAAGGAGAGAGGTCCCACAGCAGAGAATCTGGCGTCATATCAACCACCACAGGAGAAGGCCACTTTCAGTGACTTAGGCCTTAGCACCCAGACAGAGGAGACATGTCAGATAGCACAAGCTTTACATTTATACCATCCAGCACAGGAGAAGGCCACTTTTAGTTACTTTGACCCCTGCACCCAGAAAGAGGAGAGAGGCCCCACAACACATATTCAGGCATCATATCACCCAACACAGGAGTAGGCCACCATTTAGTTAATTTGACCCCTGCACCCATGTCAGATGGTACAAGCATCAGGTTTACATCACCCAGCACAAGAGAAGGCCACTTTTAGAGACTTTGACCCCTGCACCCAGACGGAGGAGAGAGGTTTCACAGCAGAGAATCAGGCATTTAGATCACCCACCACAGGAGTAGGCCACCATTTAATGGGACCCCGGCAACCATGTCAGATGGCACAAGTATAACATTTATATCACCCAGCACAGGAGAAGGCGACTTTGAGAGACTTTGACCCCTGCACCCAGACGGAGGAGAGAGGTTTCACAGCAGAGAATCAGGCATTTAGATTACCCACCACAGGAGTAGGCCATCATTTAATGGGACCCCGGCAACCATGTCAGATGGTACAAGCATCAGTTTTACATCACCCAGCACAAGAGAAGGCCACTTTTAGAGACTCTGACCCCTGCACCGAGACGGAGGAGAGAGGTTTCACAGCACCCAGACGGAGGAGAGAGGTTTTCACAGCAGAGAATCAGGCATTTAGATCACCCACCACAGGAGTAGGCCATCATTTAATGGGACCCGGCAACCATGTCAGATGGCACAAGCATCAGTTTTACATCACCCAGCACAAGAGAAGGCCACTTTTAGAGACTTTGACCCCTGCACCCAGACGGAGGAGAGAGGTTTCACAGCAGAGAATCAGGCATTTAGATCACCCACCACAGGAGTAGGCCATCATTTAATGGGACCCCGGCAACCATGTCAGATGGCACAAGCATCAGTTTTACATCACCCAGCACAGAGAAGGCCACTTTTAGAGACTTTGACCCCTGCACCCAGACGGAGGAGAGAGGTTTTCACAGCAGAGAATCAGGCATTTAGATCACCCACCACAGGAGTAGGCCATCATTTAATGGGACCCCGGCAACCATGTCAGATGGCACAAGCATCAGTTTTACATCACCCAGCACAAGAGAAGGCCACTTTTAGAGACTTTGACCCCTGCACCCAGACGAAGGAGAGAGTTTTTCACAAGACATATTAACGCCTCATATCACCCACCACAGGAGTAGGCCACCATTGAGTTAATTTGACCCCTGCACCCATGTCAGATGGTACAAGCATCAGTTTTACATCACCCAGCACAAGCGAAGGCCACTTTTAGAGACTTTGACCCCTGCACCCAGACGGAGGAGAGAGGTTTTCACAGCAGAGAATCAGGCATTTAGATCACCCACCACAGGAGTAGGCCATCATTTAATGGGACCCCGGCAACCATGTCAGATGGCACAAGTATAACATTTATATCACCCAGCACATGACAAGGCCACTTTCAGTGAGTTAGGCCTTAGAAACGAGACAGAGGAGACAGGTCAGATAGCACAAGCATCAGTTTTACTGATCACCCACTACAAGAGTCGGCCACCTTTAGTTAATTTGATAACTTCAACCATGTCAGATGGCACTTGTATCACATTTATATCACCCAGCACATGACAAGGCCACTTTCAGTGAGTTAGGCCTTAGCAACGAGACAGAGGAGACAGGTCAGATAGCACAAGCATCAGTTTTACATCAACCACCACAGGAGAAGGGCACTTTTAGAGACTTTGACCCCTGCAGCCACATGGAGGAGAGAGGTCCCACAGCAGAGATTCAGGCATTTATATCAGCCAGCACAGGAGAAGGCCGCTTTCAGTGACTTAGGCCTTAGCACCGACACAGAGGAGACAGGTCAGATAGCACAAGCATCAGTTTTACATCAACCACCACAGGAGAAGGGCACTTTTAGAGACTTTGACCCCTGCAGCCACACGGAGGGAGAGGTCCCACAGCAGAGAATCAGGCATCATGTCAACCACCACAGGAGTAGGCCACCTTTTGTTTCTTTGACCCCTGCACCCAGAAAGAGGAGAGAGGTCCCATAGCAGAGAATCAGGCATTTCGATCACTCACCACAGGAGAAGGCCGCTTTCAGTGACTTTGGCCCCCTGCACCCACACAAAGGAGACATGTCAGACAGCACAAGTATAACATTCATATCACCCAGCACAGGAGAAGGACACTTTCATGTACTTTGGCCCCGGCACCCAGACAGAGGGAAGGTTCATTCAACTCTGGGTTGCACCACAAGATCCTACTTAATTTCAAAAATTGATTTTTCAATGAAGTGGCCAGGAGTACAAGACAACATGGTTTAAGGCAGTTATTAAGGACTACTCTGCACAAGGGAGGGTCAGGTCTTGTGGGATCCATGCCTGGTTCATTTTTATAAACGTCAGTTTGTCCACGTTGGCTGCGGACAGGCGGCTGCGTTTGTCAGTAATGACGCCCCCTGCCGTGCTGAATACACGTTCAGATAAAACGCTGGCCGCCGGGCAGGACAGCACCTCCAAGGCATAACATGCTAATTCTGGCCACGTGGACAATTTGGAAACCCAGAAGTTGAATGGGGCCGAACCATCCGTCAGTACGTGGAGTTGTGTGCAGACGTACTGTTCATCCATGTTAGTGAAATGTTGCCTCCTGCTAACTCGTTCCGTATCAGGTGGTGGGGCAGTTAGCTGTGGCGTGGAGACAAAACTTTTCCACATTTCTGCCATGCTAACCCTGCCCTCAGAGGAGCTGGCCGTGACACTGCTGCGTGGGCGACCTCTAGCTCCTCCTCTGCCTTGGCCTTGGCCTTCCACCTGTTCCCCTGTGACAGTTGGGAATGCTCTCAGGAGCGCGTCTACCAGCGTGCGCTTGTACTCGCGCATCTTCCTATCACGCTCCAGTGCAGGAAGTAAAGTGGGCACATTGTCTTTGTACCGTGGATCCAGCAGGGTTGCCACCCAGTAGTCAGCACACATTAAAATGTGGGCAACTCTGCTGTCGTTGCGCAGGCACTGCAGCATGTAATCGCTTATGTGTGCCAGGCTCCCCAGAGGTAAGGACAAGCTGTCCTCTGTGGGAGGCGTATCGTCATCATCCTCTGTATCCCCCCAGCCACGCACCAGGGATGTGCCTGCGCTGTGCTGGGTGCCACCCCGCTGTGAACCTGCTTCATCCTCATCCTCCTCCACCTCCTCCTCATCCTCCTCATCCTCCAGTAGTGGTCCCTGGCTGGCCACATTTGTACCTGCCCTCTGCTGTTGCAAAAAACCTCCCTCTGAGCCACTTCTAACAGACTGGCCTGAAAGTGCTAAAAACAACCCGTCATCCTCCTCCTCCTCCTCCTGGCCCTGGCCCACCTCCTCTTCCATCATCGCCCTAAGCGTTTTCTCTAGAAGACATAGAATTGGTATTGTCACGCTGATAACAGTGGCATCGCCACTGGCCATGTTGGTGGCGTACTCTAAACAGCGCAACAGGGCACACAGGTCTCGCATGGAGGCCCAATCATTGGTGGTGAAGTGGTGCTGTTCCGCAGTGCGACTGACCCATGCGTGCTGCAGCTGAAACTCCACTATGGCCTGCTGCTGCTCGCACAGTCTCTCCAGCATGTGCAAGGTGGAGTTCCACCGGGTCGGCATGTCGCATATTAGGCGGTGAGCGGGAAGGCCGAAGTTCCGCTGTAGCGCTGACAGGCGAGCAGCGGCAGGATGTGAACGCCAGAAGCGCGCACAGACGGCCCGCACTTTATGCAGCAGCTCTGACATGTCTGGGTAGTTGTGAATGAACTTTTGCACCACCAAATTCAGCACATGTGCCAGGCAAGGGATGTGCGTCAAACTGGCTAGTCCCAGAGCTGCCACGAGATTTCGCCCATTATCGCACACCACCAGGCCGGGCTTGAGGCCCACCGGCAGCAACCACTGGTCGGTCTGTTGTTCAATACCCCGCCACAACTCCTGCGCGGTGTGGGGCCTGTCCCCCAAACATATGAGTTTCAGAATGGCCTGCTGACGTTTACCCCGGGCTGTGCTGAAGTTGGTGGTGAAGGTGTGTGGCTGACGGGATGAGTTGGTGGAAGCAGAGGAGGAGGAGGAAGCCGAGTAGGAGGAGGAGGCTACAGGAGGCAAAGAATGATGCCCTGTGATCCTTGGCGGCGGAAGGACGCGCGCCAAGGAACTCTCCGCCTGGGGCCCAGCCGCCACTACATTTACCCAGTGTGCAGTTAGGGAGATATAGCGTCCCTGGCCGTGCTTACTGGTCCACGTATCTGTGGTTAGGTGGACCTTGCCACAAATGGCGTTGCGCAGTAAACACTTGATTTTATCGGACACTTGCATGTGCAGGGAAGGCACGGCTGTCTTGGAGAAGTAGTTGCGGCTGGGAACCACATACTGGGGGACAGCCATGGCCATCAGCTATTTGAAGCTGTCTGTGTCCACCAGCCGGAATGACAGCATTTCAAAGGCCAGTAGTTTAGAAATGCTGGCATTCAGGCCAAGGGCTCGAGGGTGAATAGGTGGGAATTTGCGCTTCCTCTCAAAGGTTTGAGAGATGGAGAGCTGAACGGTGCTGTGTGAAATAATGGAGACGCTAGGTGACGGTGGTGGTGGTGGTGTCGGTGGCACATCCTCTGTTTGCTGCTCGGCAGGTGGCAACATTCCTCTCAAGGCGGAAGCCGAGGCAGCAGCGGTAGAGGGAGCAGGGGGAGCCTGAGCGGGTTCCTTGTTTTTAAGGTGTGTACTCCACTGCAGTTCATGCTTTGCATGTAGATGCCTGATCATGCAGGTGGTGCTCAGGTTAAGAACATTAATGCCTCGCCTCAGGGTCTGATGGCACAGCGTGCAAACCACTCTGGTCTTGTCGTCAGCACATTGTTTGAAGAAGTGCCATGCCAGGGAACTCCTTGAAGATGCCTTTGGGGTGCTGGGTCCCTGTTGGCGCTGGCCAATAGCAGGCGAACTCTCTGGACGGCGGCTGTTCTGCTTTTGCCCCCTGCTCCCTCTTTGGCTTTGCTGTTGTCTCGGTCTCACCACTGCCTCTTCCTCTGAACTATTTAAGTCAGCGGCACGACCTTCAGTCCATGTGGGGTCTAAGACCTCATCGTCCTCTGCATCGTCTTCCACCCAGTCTTCCTCCCTGACCTCCTCCTGTTCAGTCTGCACACTGCAATAAGACGCGGCAGTGGGCACCAGTGTTTCGTCATCATCAGAGACTCGGTCACTCTGCTGTGGTGGTATTCCCATGTCCTCATCATCTGGATACATAAGTGGTTGTGCGTCAGTGCATGGAATGTCTTCCACCGCTGGGGAAGGGCTAGGTGGACGCCCCTGGAAAACCGTGGGAGCAGAGTCTTCAAACAGCATAAGAGACTGCTGCATAACTTTAGGCTCAGCCAGTTTCCCTGATATGCATGGGGGTGATGTGACAGACTGATGGGCTTGGTTTTCAGGTGCCACCTGTGCGCTTTCCGCAGAAGACTGGGCGGAAGACAATGTGGTGAACGTGCTGGAAGCACTGTCGGCCACCCCATCGACTAATGCCTGTACCTGCTCAGGCCTTACCATCCTCATAACAGCATTGGGCCCCACCAAATATCGCTGTAAATTCTGCCGGCTACTTGAGGGAGTTGGTTCACTACTTTGTGTGCCTGAGGCCGAACGGCCACGTCCTCTGCCAGCAACAGAGGCTCCACGGACACCACCACAACCGCGTCCTCGTCCCTTAATAGAATGTTTCCTCATTGTTGCGATTCAACTCGCACCACAATAAAATATATTATTTTTTAGCCCCAAAATTCCCACACTGGAAGATATAATTCC
Organism: Bufotes viridis; assembly: GCA_033119425.1. Lineage (NCBI taxonomy): Eukaryota > Metazoa > Chordata > Amphibia > Anura > Bufonidae > Bufotes > Bufotes viridis. Next base: position 25,412 of record JAKVIS010000814.1, on the reverse strand, counting down.
TTTTTCCGGTATTAATTACAAGAAAACTGCTGCAAATTGGACACCAGAATTTTTAATATGCTAGTTTTGGTACATAGATTCCCACACGGGGAGATATATTCCTTTTTACAGGAGTAAAAACGTGAGGCCTACTGTTTCTGGTCTAACTAACACCAGATTGATTAAATTGGCCTTTTTTTCACCAAAATTACAACACTGGACAATGTAATTCCTTTTTCCGGTATTAATTACAAGAAAACTGCTGCAAATTGGACACCAGAATTTTTAATATGCTAGTTTTGGTACATAGATTCCCACACGGGGAGATATAATTCCTTTTTACAGGAGTAAAAACGTGAGGCCTACTGTTTCTGGTCTAACTAACACCAGATTGACTAAATTGGCCTTTTTTCACCAAAATTACAACACTGGACAATGTAATGCCTTTTTCCGGTATTAATTCCTTTTTACAGGAGTAAAAACGTGAGGCCTACTGTTTCTGGTGTAACTAACACCAGATTGATTAAATTGGCCTTTTTTTCACCAAAATTACAACACTGGACAATGTAATGCCTTTTTCCGGTATTAATTCCTTTTTACAGGAGTAAAAACGTGAGGCCTACTGTTTCTGGTGTACCTAACACCAGATTGATTAAATTGGCCTTTTTTTCACCAAAATTACAACACTGGATAATGTAATGCCTTTTTCCGATATTAATTACAAGAAGACTGCTGCTAATTGGACACCAGAATTTTTAAAATGCTAGTTTGTGTACATAAATTCCCACACTGGAAGATATAATTCCTTTTTCCGGTATTAATTACAAGAAAACTGCTGCAAATTGGACACCAGAATTTTTAATATGCTAGTTTTGGTACATAGATTCCCACACGGGGAGATATAATTCCTTTTTACAGGAGTAAAAACGTGAGGCCTACTATTTCTGGTCTAACTAACACCAGATTGATTAAATTGGCCTTTTTTTCCCCAAAATTACAACACTGGACAATGTAATGCCTTTTTCCGGTATTAATTCCTTTTTACAGGAGTAAAAACGTGAGGCCTACTGTTTCTGGTGTAACTAACACCAGATTGATTAAATTGGCCTTTTTTTCACCAAAATTACAACACTGGACGATATAATGCCTTTTTGCGGTATTAATTACAAGAGGACTGCTGGTATTTCAGAACACCGGAATTTTTAAAATGCTAGTTTTGCTAGATTAATTTCCCACACTGGGAGAAATATTGCCCAAGCCTTTTTACAGTATTAATTACAACAGGAGTGCTTCTTCTGGTCTAACACCAGAATAATTTTATTATTACGGTGAAAGCTTTTTTAATTTATATTTCTGGCACATAAAAAAAAAAAATATTTCTGGATGACAGTATTGGACTTGGCTGTAGTGGCACTGGCTAGCTGGAATAGCACATTCATGGGATTTGCTATCTAAGTGGGTTACTTTCAGTTTCACCACTGATATATTAAATATCTTTGCAGTTAGTATGGGTGACACAAGCACAGCTAAACCCCTGATGTAGTATATCTATGAAAAAATCGACTATTACATGAGATTAATGGACGTTGTGGCAGCTTTTGCTGTAGCACCACAAGTCTCAAAATGGCCGCCGCCTATCAGCCCAGTAACATTTGCCAGAAAACGGTCTGCCCAGCCAGAAAAAAAATTTACTTTGACTGAGCAGCTGAATCGCTGTTGTTCTGATTTACAGGTGTAGATTTTTCACTTCTTTGGAGCTTTGGTTTAGACTCTAAGGCAACTTGTGCTGGCGCACCACAAGTCCCAAAATGGCCACCGCCGGTCAGCCCAGTTACATGTGCCAGTAAAAATCGCTCTGGCCAGTCTCAACAAAATAGTGACTTTCAGTGAACAGCTCAGCTGAGTAGTTCTGATGCACAGGTGTAGAAAGGTAGATCATTCACTTCTTTATCCCTGCCTATCTCGCCCTCACAGAAGCTGCGTCCTCTTCCTACACTAATCAGAGCAGTGTGACGTGCGGCGCTACGTGACTCCAGCTTAAATAGAGGCTGGGTCACATGCTGCACTTGGCCAATCACAGCCATGCCATTAGTAGGCATGGCTGTGATGGGCTCTTAGGGCAAGAAGTAAAACACTAGCTGATTGGCTGCTGTGCAGCCCTTCAGAAAGCGGGAAGTAATCGACGAACACCGGACCCGAACCCGAACTTTTTTGAAAATGTCCGGGTTTGGGTCCGTGTGACGGACACCCCAAAATTCGGTACGGACCCGAACGATTTTCGAACTGTTCCCTCAACACTAGCCATGATGCTTCATTCTTCAGTCAGGTGTGGATCCATGCACCTCAACAGGTAATGGCACGAATCAACAGGTAAGGGCACGTTTTTGTGTGTCAAACGAAGGTGTCAGATTATGGAAGATTTGTTTGAGGGAACAAGTGGCGCTTCTGTGCAGATTGGAATACTGTCCAGCGTCTATTAGCAAGCCCAGGACACAAAAGCCTTCTTAACTGTTCCTGATGGTATGGAAAAATGAACTCTTAGAGTAACCCTTGTTACTCGCTTTCTCAACACAGGAATAAAAAGCGGACACCGACAGAGCTAAGCCTTTTCTGTTTCTTGCTTTTTGGCTTCTGAAGTGCAGGTGCAGTTCAGCTTATCTTCTGCAACTCACCACCTCTCATGATATACCATACCTTTTATGCATTTTTGGAGTTGGCAGAATGAGAATGCACCAGCCTGTCCAATCAAAGTTCTGTGCTAGCACTAAATGAACTTAGCACCTCTGCAACTGCCCTACCTGCTCCAGGAATCCAAAAGCAGGTTCCAACCAAGTATTTTATTGCAGCTATAATGAAAAGTGCTCATAAACTAGGCTTTGTCCTTGCTGACGTCTGTGGTTACAATCCAATCCCTTGCCAACATTTCTTATTCATTGAAATGACAGCTGTGTTTAACTGCAAATCAAAATGGCTGCCCCCAGAAAATAAATATGGCAGCCTCCATGAAAATTTCAGTAAACGGAACACTGAGCGTGTCACAATGGAACCCTTCAGCATACATGGATGATGACATCACAATAGACCGATGCTGCTTTCCTTCTGGTAGCAGCCATGATGCTTCATTCTTCAGTCAGGTGTGGATCCATGCACCTCAACAGGTAAGGGCACCAATCAACAGGTAAGGGCACGTTTTTATGTGTGTCAAACGAAGGTGTCAGATTATGGAAGATTTGTTTGAGGGAACAAGTGGCGCTTCTGTGCAGATTGGAATACTGTCCAGCGTCTGTTAGCAAGCCCAGGACACAAAAGCCTTCTTAACTGTTCCTGATGGTATGGAAAAATGAACTCTTAGAGTAACCCTCGTTACTCGCTTTCTCAACACAGGAATAGAAAGTGGCCACCGACAGAGCTAAGCCTGTTCTGTTTCTTGCTTTTTGGCTTCTGAAATGCAGGTGCAGTTCAGCTTATCTTCTGCAACTCACCACCTCTCATGATATACCGTACCTTTTATGCATTTTTGGAGTTTACAGAATGAGAATGCATATGCCTGTCCAATCAAAGTTCTGTGCTAGCACTAAATGAACTTAGCACCCCTGCAACTGCCCTACCTGCTCCAGCAATCCAATAGCAAGTTCCAACCCAGTATTTTATTGCAGCTATAATAAAAAGTGCTCATAAACTAGGCTTTCTCCTTGCTGTCGTCTGTAGTTGTAATCCGATCCCTTGCCAACATTTCTTATTCATTGAAATGACAGCTGTGTTTAACTGCAAATCAAAATGGATGCCCCCAGAAAAAAATATGGCAGCCTCCATAAAAATTTCAGTACACCGAACACTGAGCGTGTCACAATGGAACCCTTCAGCATACATGGATGATGACATCACAATGGACCCTTGCTGTTTTCCTCCCTGGCAGCAGCCATGATGCTTCATTCTTCAGTCAGGTGTGGATCCATGCACTTTTACAGGTAACGGCACCAATCAACAGGTAAGGGCACGTTTGTGTGTCAAACGAAGGTGTCAGATTATGGAAGATTTGTTTGAGGGAACAAGCCCAGGACACAAAAGCCTTCTTAACTGTTCCTGATGGTATGGAAAAATGAACTCTTAGGCCTCTTTCACACGGGCGTTGCGGGTGCACTCCGTCAAACAGTGCGGGTGCGTTGCGGGAATCGCCGCGATTTTTCCCTGCGAGTGCAAAGCGCTGTCATGCGTTTTGCACGCGGAGAGAAAATCGGCACTTTGGTACCCAGACCCGAACCTGCACTTCTTCACAGAAGTGCATGTTTGGGTCAGAAATTGTCCCGCTGGTATTATTTCACATTATAACATAGTTATAATGTGAAATAATACCCTTGGCCATCTTCCTAATGTAGAACCCGGTGCTGAATGGGTTAAAAATAATAAACTAATAATAACTTACCTGGTCCATTTGATCGCGAAGCCCGGCATCCTCTCCGTTAGCTTGCTGGTAGGAAAAGGACCTGTGATGATGTCACAGCATCACATGGCCCAATCACATGCTCCATCACCATAGTGATGGAGCATGTGATTAAGCCATGTGATGTGACGTCATCACAGGTCGCTTAGATCATAGATGCTGCAGGGAAGAGAGGACAGATCGCGACTACGCGATCAAGTGGCTAAGGTAAGTTAACTTTTATTATTTTTAACCCCTTCCTCTTCATTTTACAATGCATTCTTTATTAAGAATGCTATTATTTCCCTTATAACCATGTTATAGGGGAAATAATAGAGATTGAGTCCCGTTGCTAAGCAACAATGCGGGAAAAGCATAGCGCATCCGCACTTGGTTGCGGATGCTTGCGATTTTCCCGCAGCCCCATTCACTTCTATGGGGCCTGCGTTGCGTGAAAAACGCAGAATATAGAACATGCTACGATTTTCACGCAACGCAGAAGTGATGCGTGAAAATCACCGCTCATGTGCACAGCCCCATAGAAATGAATGGGTCCGGATTCAGTGCGGGTGCAATGCGTCCTCCTCACGCATTGCACCCGCGCGGAAAACTCGCCCGTGTGAAAGGGGCCTTAGAGTAACCCTCGTTACTCGCTTTCTCAACACAGGAATAGAAAGTGGCCACCGACAGACCTCCTGACTTGATGAAGTGGATTCGCGGATCCTGATCTTGGAAACAAGTCATGAAGAGGCACAGTCGCAGCTTACTAAAATCTTGGCGGAAAACCAGAGACTTTGGGAAAAGGTAGACGACCTAGAGAACAGGTCAAGACGGAGCAATTTACGCATCGTGGGTCTCCCCGAGTCAATTCCCGCCAAAGACTTGACCGCCATCTGCGAGCGTGACTTACCGGAGGTGCTTGGCCTCAGCAGGCGATGCAAGGTGGAATGTTCCCACAGAGTGGGACAAAATCCAAATTTGCCCGTAAGACCGATTTTGCCACAGGACCGTGAAACTTACCATTCTAAGCAAAACAGGCCGAGGCAAGTATTGTTAAGTATCTGGATTACTCAGACAAGGCCGCCATGCTTCGGGCCTACAAACAAGGCGGGGCCCCTGTATTGATCAGAGGCCACAGAGTCTTAATCTTTGGAGACTTTTCCGCTGAAGTGACAAAGAGCTCTTCAAAGAGCAAATCCGTTTCTCCCTATTGTATCCCGCCATTCTACGGGTCCACAATGCGGATGGGACATCAACGTCATTCACGAGTCCGGAGGAAGCGGGACGGGTATTGTACCCCTCCGATCGTCGAGACACCCAACTACCTGCTCTGACATTTTCTCCTACAACGGCGGAGGCCTCGGGACCTGGCTGAAATAACTGAGCCCTATGTGACATGGATAAGTACCTTGGCTTTTAATAGCCACTATAGGTTGTGTCATTGACTGACTTTTCTATGCAAGTTCACTGTTGGGTCTTAGACTTTAATACAGCTTTGGGAAGGCCATATGGTTGGTGGTTTTCGCAATGATGGAGTGCATTGGAGACAAGGGGGACAAAAAAAAAAATTTTTACGCCTGAACTGCTTCTTCTTGGCACCAATGCACTCAGGAGAACACCGAGACGTCTACTGTTTAACCACTGTTAATTCACCATGACAACTGATGAAATGGTCTGTGAAGCATCATTTGTGGTATTCTATATTAACCTACAGTACTATCTCGGGTTCCCTTTGTCAATCTGTTATTAGTCTTATTTTATTTTCTTCATGATGCTGCTGGATTTGCTCCGTGGCGTCTGCTATCTGATGGATAAAAGTGAAGTCAGTGTCGGTTGCATGTTGTTTAACTTGGGACGTTCATGCCAGAGGCAGTGTTGTGCCCAGACATGTTTGTCTCCAAGCTTACAGTTCTGGTTTCAAGAGTTTGTGGGGGGGTGGGAGCTGGGTTATGCTGCTATCCTGATATACCATGATGTATTACACACCATTAAGACTAAACATCCAGATGGCTGACTCCATCAAAATTATTACTTGGAATGTTAAAGGGCTGAGGTCGCAACACAAGCGAATGATGGTGTTACGACACTTCAAACGGTTGGGAGCAGATTTAGCTCTGCTTCAGGAAACCCACTTGACTGAAAGGGACTTCATCCGTATGAAACGCCTGTGGGTAGGGGAGGTATATGGGTCCTCAGCAGTAGGGAACAAAGCAGGTGTTCTAACACTGTTAAAGAAAGGCTTTCCTTATCCAGTCACAGCCCATGAGGATGATAATACGGGACGTTACTCACATATCCAACTAACATCTCCATATGGTGACATCAGTATATATAACGTATATGGCCCTAATAATCAAGATGCCACGTTTTTCTCCTCGCTAGGAGCCCGGTTACTATCTGATCCTATACACATGCGCCTTGTAGGGGGTGACTTTAACGAGGTTGTGGATACTAGGGAAGACAGAGCAAGACATGGTGCTTCTAGAACATCCGACCACTCAGGCAACACAAAGTTACGTTCTTTATTGGGAGATACAGGGTTGACGGACGTTTGGAGGATGTATAACCCTGAGGGTAGAGACTACACCTTTTATTCACCATCCCATCAATCGTGGTCGCGCATTGATTACCTCTTGGCCTCTGATTCATTAGTGGGGCGGGTGGGTGATCCGTGCATTGAGTCGCTGGTAATATCTGATCACGCACCAGTGTCCCTTAATCTAAGAGCGGAAATCCCCAGAGGGACAGACTATGTGTGGTGTTTTCCGTCCAACATGATGTCTGATGAAAATTTTAGAGATCTATTGAGGGGATGGTGGCTAGAATACATTCAAGACAATGAAGGGACGTGTAATGACCAGGTGCTATGGGATGCAGGAAAAACAGTCCTTAGGGGGAAGATTATGGCTTATATGGGGTCGCTAAGCGACTCCCTACGTCATGCTTACACGGTCTTCCGTGCAGCTCCGAATTTAAATACACAAACTAGATGGAAACAGGCAAAGTTAGAATATGAAGAATGTATACTGAAGTGGGAAAAGCTATCATGTTCCAGGTGTGAGGCCCAGCTATTCCGACATGGTAATAAGTCAGGCAGACTGCTGGCCCGTTTGGCGCATGGTAGTCACCCCCAGACAAAAATAACAGCGTTAAAAGATTTGTCAGGCAGGATATGTACGCATCCCCGAGAGGTCAATGATGTATTGCGATCTTTTTATACCCATCTTTATAAATCAGATGCATGTCCCTTTGAGAACGGATCGGATTGGTTAAACCCCTCTCGGCTACCGAGCATATCGGATGCTGACAGGGATTTTCTTAATGCCTCGATAAGCATATGGCCCTGGGGAAGGCTCCTGGACCTGATGGATACACGGGCGAATTCTATAAAATTTTGGCACCGGAGCTTTCCCCGAGGTTATCTAGCTTGTTTAATGGGTATCTTCAGGGCACTGCTATCCCCCAGCAAACTAACACGGCTTACATAAAGGTACTGCCCAAACCTAACAGAGATCCTGCTCTAGCATCATCATATCGCCCGATCTCATTAATTAATGTAGACCCAAAATAATGGCGGATAGGTTGGCGAATGTTCTGCCTAAAATAATATCACCAGCACAAGTCGGATTTGTACAGGGTAGATCGGCAGTTACTAATATACGGAAAGTGCTGACTGTCCTGGATGAAATTAAATTGCATCCGGCAGCCCATCCATCCCCAGCCATTGTGTCTATTGACGCTGAAAAAGCTTTTGATAATGTGGACTGGGGATGGATGGGGGCAGTTTTAGACTCAATTGGTCTAATTGGACCATTTCGGACCTACCTTACTTCCCTCTACTCCTCCCCTCAGGCGAGGATACATACCCCGGGTTTCTTATCAACCCCATTTGACCTTCAAAAAGGTACAAGACAAGGTTGCCCCCTATCACCCCTTCTCTTTAACATAGCGCTCGAACCATTGTCCCGTAAGCTGTCCTCTCTTGCACAGTTGGGAGGTATTCAGGTAGGCAACTCGCGTATTACACACGCTTTATTTGCAGATGATCTATTGCTATTCTTAGATGATGCCCGGAGGGACCTAGGACCCATATTTGGTGTGCTGATGGACTTTAGCAAGGTTTCAGGCTTTAAAATTAACCAAACTAAGTCTGAGATTCTCTTTCTGAAAGGTAGTAGTCAACCAGGTTTAACGGAGAGCCCCACTACTCAGATACAAGTCGCCCAATCCTCTATAAAATATTTAGGGATACATATAGGACGTCACCCGGAATCGATATATATGCTAAATTACCCCCCCCCCCCCTCTTCAGGAAATTATTAGGGGAAATGGATAGATGGAAGACATTACCGCTTTCGATTAGCAGCAGGTGCCACCTTTTGAAAATGATCACCATACCTAAACTTCTTTATTTGCTACAAACCATCCCCCTACTTATCAAACACACGGACCTTAAAGCCTTGAAATTGGCGTTTAATGCCTTTATCTGGAGGAGGAAAAAGGTTAGGATAGCGCTAAAAAAGCTGCAATTGCCCAAACACAAAGGTGGTCTTAATTTCCCAGATCTACGTTTGTATAACCTGGCGAGTCTTGCTCGTCCACCACCCGTTTATCATTTCCAGGTTCATGGGATTGTGGGACCACCCAGAATTTCCAGCGGGTCTGGATTCAAAATACTTCATACAATGGAGGAACAAGGGTATAAAACGGGTGGGAGACTTATGGCATGAGGAAGAGAAACGCCTCTATTCTCTCCAGGAAATTCAGAATAAATACGACCTGATTCATCCACGTCATGTTTTTTCATATCTGCAACTAACAGCCTTTCTCAAAGATAGGCACAAAATCTAGTGCACTGCTTTGACACTAACCTTCTAGTCTCTTTACTGGGCAGGGGAGATAGGAAGAAATCCCTATCTGAATTATACCAAGGGTTGAGAGAGATCAAACAAAAGGGTATCTCGGCAACTCTTTTCAGAGGTTGGAATAAGCATTTTCCTCAACTGAAAATAGAAGAAGAGGTACTCCAGGGGTGGAACCACTTGCAAAAGATATTGTGGTCGGATCGGCTATCAGAAAGGTGTACCTAACCTATCAACCCTATCTACGACAAGCAGTAGAATTATGCCATAACTGCTGCGGTAGGGCAGCCTAAAGGGGGCCACCCTAATATGAAATGACTGTAAGAAGGTGTGGGTGGGTGGGAGAAATCAGCTGAACCGGCGTCAGCCTGGACCCACAGGTGCCTATAAATAGCCTAGCAAACAGTTAGCCTACGCCCACAGGTGCATGTAAATTGCCTTGTAATCAGCCTCCCCTCCCACAAATACAGCAAATATATTTGCTTAATACTTGTGGTCGGATCGGCTATCAGAAAGGTGTACCTAACCTATCAACCCTATCTACGACAAGCAGTAGAATTATGCCATAACTGCTGCGGTAGGGCAGCCTAAAGGGGCCAAAAAGAACAGACCTTAGGTTAGAGCAAAATATATGCATACCATTACTACCCCCACGTTGAACGTAAAAAGACATTCCCCGATGAAGGTGCGGAATGTACCGTACGTGTCACAGTGACTACCATCTACCTTACCTCTGTCATGTGCATTGGCACATCGTACTTGGAGGTGACTAACGCTGATGCGATTGAAGGAGTGGCCGGTAATCAGAAACGATTTACTCCTATGTATACTAACAACGTATGAACATATTACGAGAAGATCTGGATCCAGAGAGCTGCAGACTGAACAAACCATGGTGAATCTGTTGGAAGGCCTAAATGAATACCAAGCATTCGCCGAGGGCCCTGAACGGGCACCAACTATTCCTGGTTGCGAACTACTACACCTCTACTTATACCCCAGGCCGCCTTTTATATGTAAGGGGCCAAAAAGTTAGAACATGGCCTATGCCGTGTGCCTCTACTAGTAGATTCAAGTGGAATGTGTAAACTCACCAGGCCTGGGGAACCGTCAACATGAATACATGGCTATTTCAATTAATAAGCTAATGTTGCCTGTAATGAAGACAGAGAAATGAACACGCCATACCTGCAGTTGTGACCGGAAATAAGCTTAAGGTCGTGATACTATGTATGCAGTGCTTGTAGACATGAGACATTGAGAATTGCGCCTTATTAATGTACCTCCTACTGGAAGACAGACCAACACCCAGGACTTAGGCCCGGCACCAACACCCTTGCCCGAGCGGCAGAAAAAGACATGGAACCTACCTGTGGTGGGGCCACGTGGCCGACCTTAAATGGCGAAGTCATATGTCAACCCTTAATCGAAGAGGCTATGCGTGAGAGACTGATGGTGGAGCCATGTGTGAGAGACTAATGGCGGAGTCATATGTCAACATTAAATCGGAGAAGCCATGCGTGAGAGACTCTAATGGCGGACACTAACCCGGAGAAGCCATGCGTGAGAGACTCTAATGGCGGTGTCATATGTGTAACACTGGATCAGAGAAGCCGTGCGTGGGAGACTAATGGGCGCTTAACCATAGAAGCCATGCATGAGAGACTCAAATGGCAGACACTTAATTGGAGAAGCCATGCGTGAGAGACTCTAATGGCAGACACTAAATCAGAGAAGCCATGCGTGAGAGACTCTAATGGCGGACACTAAATCAGAGAAGCCATGCGTGAGAGACTCTAATGACGGACACTAAATCAGAGAAGCCATGCGTGAGAGACTCTAATGGCGGACACTAAATCAGAGAAGCCATGTGTGAGAGACTCTAATGGCGGACACTAAATCAGAGAAGCCATGCGTGAGAGACTCTAATGGCGGAGTCATATGTGTAACACTGGATCGGAGAAGACGTGCGTGGGAGACTAATGGGCAATTAACCATAGAAGCCATGCGTGAGAGACTCAAATGGCAGACACTTAATTGGAGAAGCCATGCGTGAGAGACTCTAATGGCGGACACTAAATCAGAGAAGCCATGTGTGAGAGACTCTAATGGCGGACACTAAATCAGAGAAGCCATGCGTGAGAGACTCTAAGTGCGGAGTCATACGTGTAACACTAAATCGGAGAAGCCATGCGTGGAAGACTAATGACGGAGTCATATGTGTAACATTAAATCGGTGAAGCCATGCGTGAGGGACTCTAATGGTGGACACTAAATCGGAGAAGCGTTGCTTGAGAGACTATGATGGCGGAGTCATGTGTGTAACACATAACCGAGAAGCCATGCGTGGGGGACTCTAATGGCGGAGTCATATGTGTAACACTAAATCGGAGAAGCCATGCGTGGGAGACTAATGGCGGAGTCATACGTGTAACATTAAATCGGTGAAGCCATGCGTGAGGGACTCTAATGGTGGACACTAAATCGGAGAAGCGTTGCTTGGGAAACTATAATGGCGGAGTCATGTGTGTAAAACATAAACCGAGAAGTCAAGCGTGGGGGACTCTAATGGCAGAGTCATATGTGTAACACTAAATCGGAGAAGCCATGCGCGGGAGACTAATGGCGGTGTCATATGTGTAACACTAAATCAGAGAAGCTATGCGTGAGAGACTAATGGCGGAGCCATACATGCGATACTCTAACCGCATTTTTTTTATTTTTTTTATAAACCACTTATACGGCACCAGTATGACTTGGGAACTTGCGTAACCATGAACCCCTCTGACAGGGAGCCTAAGACACTAAACAGCCTACAACCATATGGTACCCCTAACAACAACATGAAGAACGGTCAAAGGGCCCCCTGAAGCCATAAGGCCGAAGCGATCATCAGGCCACCCGAAGCCATGAGACCCCTCAAGCCATGAGACTGACCGGAATGGCTTTACAGTGACGAGTAGTAATCAAAACGTGAGCCAGACCCGATGGGATATGCATGGACATCAGTGATGCGAACCACGTGCATGAATAAACATTAACCAACCGCGTTTTTTTTTTTTGTTTTTTTTTTAAGTGAACAGCAAAAGTAGGCCTTTGGAATATAACAAACCAACATGGAAAAACACGCAAGCTTGAAAAGAAAGCAGCTATGTTAACCGGGAGAGTAGTGTCAGAGCGGTGTGCTGATTGCCCTAATGAAAATACTAAGTAATCATGATGTCGAGTTAAAAGGAAAATGTAGCTCTAAGTGTAAGCAGAATATAACACATGGTGTAAGAACAGGTGGGTGAATGCAGCTCTGGATGTGAGTGGTGCCTAAAACATGGTGTGGGCCTGCTCTGAGCATCGAGAGTAAGGCATAACGCAGCCATATGGACGAAATCTGAAAGTGAGCAGAGTATTAATGTGATACAACAACAGATGCATGAACGCAGCTCTAGTAGTGAATGGAGTATAGGACAAAATGTAAATGCAGACACACGGACGTAGCTTTTGAAGGTAACAAACCTAGCCATGATCGTTCGACCATTAGCGCCCAACCCCCTACGTCCCAGAGAGCTACAAGTCGTAACCAAGTCCGATCCCACCGTGAATGCCAGCACTCGCCTGACACCTTCTGCCGTTGCCCAGGTGCGAATGGACCTCCGCAAAATGCCGCAGGAGTTTTTTTTTATTTTTTTTTAACCCCTTAAGGACCGGGCTCATTTTCACCTTAGGACCAGGCCATTTTTTGCAAATCTGACCAGTGTCACTTTATGTGGTGATAACTTTAAAACGCTTTTTCTTATCCAGGCCATTCTGAGATTGTTTTTTCGTCACATATTGTACTTCATGACACTGGTAAAATTAAGTCGAAAAATTTCATTTTTATTTATAAAAAAATATCAAATTTACCAAAAATTTTGAAAAATTAGCAATTTTCCAAGTTTCAATTTCTCTACTTCTATAATACATAGTAATACCGCCCAAAAAAGTTATTGATTTACATTCCCCATATGTCTACTTCATGTATCGATCATTTTGGGAACGCCATTTTATTTTTGGGGATGTTACAAGGCTTAGAAGTTTAGAAGCAAATCTTGAAATTTTTCAGAAATTTTCAAAAACCCACTTTTTAGGGACCAGTTCAGGTCTGAAGTCACTTTGTGAGGCTTACATAATAGAAACCATCCAAAAATGACCCCATTCTAGAAACTACACCCCTCAAGGTATTCAAAACTGATTTTACAAACGTCATTAACCCTTTAGGTTTTCCACAAGAGTTAATGGCAAATAGAGATAAAATTTCAGAATTTCGATTTTTGGAAAATTTTCCGTTTGAATCCATTTTTCCAGTAACAAAGCAAGGGTTAACAGCCAAACAAAACTCAATATTTATTGCCCCGATTCTGTAGTTTTCAGAAACACCCCATATTTGGGCGTAAACTGCTGTATGGCCAAACGGTGGAGCGCAGAAGGAAGGGGACGCCATATGGTTTTTGGAAGGCGGATTTTGCTGGTCTGGATTTTTGACACCATGTCCCATTTGAAGCCCCCGATGCACCCCTAGAGTAGAAACTCCAAAAAGTGACTCAATCTAAGAAACTACACCCCTCAAGGTATTCAAAACTGATTTTACAAACTTTGTTAACCCTTTAGGTGTTCCACAAGAGTTATTGGCAAATGGAGATGAAATTTCGAATTTCTATTTTTGTTACCTTGTCTCAAAAAAGTGTAATATAGAACAACCAAAAATCATATTTACCCTAAAATAATACAAACAAAACTGCTACCTTATCCCGTAGTTTCCAAAATGGGGTCGCTTTTTTGGAGTTTCCACTGTAGGGGTGCATCAGGGGGGCTTCAAATGGGACATGGTGTCAAATAACCAGTCCAGCAAAATCCGCCTTCCAAAAACCATATGGCGTTCCCTTCCTTCTACGCCCTGCCGTTTGGCCATACAGCAGTTTACTGACCACATATGGGGTGTTTCTGCAAACTACAGAATCAGGGCAATAAATATTGAGTTTTGTTTGGCTGTTAACCCTTGCTTTGTTACTGGAAAAATGGATTAAAATGGATAATTTGCAAAAAATAGCTGTTTTGGGACAGTTTTGTATTTTTGTTATTTACATCGTTGAACTGACAGGTTAGATTGTGTGCTATTTCTATAGAGCAGGTTGTTACGGACGCGACAATACCAAATATGTCTACTTTTTGGTTTTTTGTTTCAGTTTTACATAATAAAGCATTTTTGAAAAAATGATTTTTAGTGTCTCCACATTCTGAAAGCCATAGTTTTTTTTTTTGGCAATTGTCCTATGTAGGGGCTCATTTTTTGCGGGATGAGATGGCGGTTTGAATGGTACAATCTTGGGGTGCATATGACTTTTTGATCACTTGCTATTACACTTTTTGTGACGTAAGGTGACAAAAAAATGACTTTTTACAACGTTTTTATTTTTATGTTTACGGCGTTCACCTGAGGGTAGGTTATGTTATATATTTATAGAGCAGGTCGTTACTGAACGCGACGATACCCAATATGTATACTTTTTTTATTTATTTTGGTTTTACACAATAATATCCTTTTTGAAACAAAAAAATATGTTTTAGTGTCTCCATAGTCTGAGAGCCATATTTTTTCAGTTTTTAGGCGATTGTCTCAGGTTGGGTATAATTTTTGCGGGATGAGGTGGCGGTTAGATTGGCACTATTTGGGGGTCATATGACGTTTTGATCGCTTGCTATTACACTTTTTGTGATGTAAGGTGACAAAAAATGGCTTTTTGACAAAGTTTTTATTTTATTTTTTTACAGTGTTTACTTGAGGGGTTAGGTCATGTGATATTTTTATAGAGCAGATTCTTACGGACGTGGAGATACCCAATATGTCTACTTTTTTAAATTTTTTACATTTAACACTGAAAAGCATTTTTGAAACAAAAAAATCATGTTTTTAGTCTGAGAGGCATAGTTTTTTTATTTTTGGGCAATTGTTTTATGAAGGGGCTCATTTTTGCGTGGATGAGATGGCGGTAAGATTGGTACTATTTTGGGAGGCATACGCCTTTTTGATCGCTTTGTATTACACTTTTAGTGATGTAAGGTGCCAAAAATGGCTTATTTACACCATTTTTTTATTTTATTTTTTATGGCGTTCACGTGAGGGGTTCAGTCATGTGATATTTTTATAGAGCTGTTTTTTACGGACGCGCGATACCTAATATGTGTAGTGTATTTTTTTCTTTTTACTTTTTATTCAGTGATTTGTGTTTTTTTATTTTTACTTTTTTTCACTTTTTACATTTTTTTGGACCCAGACCCACTTGGTTCTTGTAGATCCAGTGGATCTGGTGTCTATATAATACAGTACAGTACACTATATAGTGTACTGCACTGTATTTTTTACTTTCACAGTCTGGTCAGACTTCTGCCTTTAGCAGAAGTCTGACCAGAGTTACATACCATGGCAAGCAGGACGCTTCTGAAAGCGTCCTGCTGCCATGGTAACTCATCATCCACTGCCATTAGAGAGCAGTGGGTGATGGATGGGGAGGGAGGAGGTCCCTCCTCTGCGATCCCATCCTGGGGGCTGCATAGGCACAGCAGCCCCCCGATGGGAGAGGGAGGGAGCTCCCTCCCTGTTAACACCTTCCATACCGCGGTCCGTCCGGACCGTGGTAAGGAAGGGGTTAAACGGCTGGCATCTGCAGCACAGATGCCAGCCGTTTTTCTATCAGAGTGCCAGCAATGTGCTGGCACTCTGATAGAACCACTAGACACCAGGGAATTATTACAAGGGAGGCGGGCGGGGGATCGCTATTGCGATCCCGCCTCCCGCACCGCCCGCCTCCCGCACCGCCTCCCGCCGCCGCAACCACCCCCGCCGCCATAACAAGATTGGGGGCTGCAGGGGGGGTTAAAATTTTTAACTTTGGGGAAAATTAACTCTCTGGTGACCGCGGGGATCAGAGATCGCTGAAACCGCTGCAAACCGCAGGTCTGAATTGACCTGCGGTTTGCAGCGATCGCCGATACGGGGGGGTCACATGACCCCCCTCGGCATTAGAACATGGTTCCTGCTGATCTACATCAGCAGGAACCATGATGCTACTGCGCCCACATCGGGTGCAGTAGCAGTTTAAACACAGGGCGTACATGTACGCCCTTGGTCCTTAAGTACCAGGACGCAAGGGCGTACATGTACGCCCTTCGTCCTTAAGGGGTTAAAGATGGTCATTACCACACCACCTAGTGTTCCTTTAAGAAAACATAAAGGTGGTTGAACATAAACCCTGATTCAATGCCAAATAATCGACACGATAGTGCACCTGTAAACACAAAACAGAACCGCTGACACATGCGTGCCCATAATATACAATTTCTAGATTGAACACGCTTACCAGAGCATCAGAACTCAAATACAGGCGCCTTGATCAATCTGCTTGTGCCCCCATATAGACCACTGATATACATTTACCGACACCTTGCAAGTCTGGCTCTAACTGCGGACGTGCGCCCACATGTAAAACAGGTGACAATAACCATGCTTTTTTTTTTTTTATATTAACGGCCATTGATACATGACCCTTCCAGATAGATAAACTAAGTACTACCATCACTTAAACACAGCGTGCGTAGCTTATAGACATGCGTCCCGTATCAAGCAACAACAGTCTTGACCATTAGCGCCCAACTTTGCTTCGTCCCAGAGTATAGCGGATCGCATACCGCAGTGTGGGTCACATGCCGACAAGTGCGATTCTACAGTGAATGCCAGCACTCGCCTGGCACTTTCTGCCGCAGCCCAGGCGTAATTGAGCCTGCGTTTTTTTTTTTTTTTTACATTGACCATTGATATACAACACCTAACATAGCATGCATAGCTTGAGCCAACTGCAGACACGCAACCCACGTGTGAACCAGGTGTCAGTAAGAGGCAACCAAACCTACTCTAAGCGCATGCATGCTGTTTTCCTCCCTGGCAGCAGCCATGATGCTTCATTCTTCAGTCAGGTGTGGATCCATGCACCTCAACAGGTAAGGGCACCAATCAACAGGTAAGGGCACGTTTTTATGTGTGTCAAACGAAGGTGTCAGATTATGGAAGATTTGTTTGAGGGAACAAGTGGCGCTTCTGTGCAGATTGGAATACTGTCCAGCGTCTATTAGCAAGCCCAGGACACAAAAGCCTTCTTAACTGTTCCTGATGGTATGAAAAAATGAACTCTTAGAGTAACCCTTGTTACTCGCTTTCTCAACATAGGAATAGAAAGCGGCCACCGACAGAGCTAAGCCTTTTCTGTTTCTTGCTTTTTGGCTTCTGAAGTGCAGATGCAGTTCAGCTTAGCTTCTGCAACTCACCACCTCTCATGAGATACCATACCTTTTATGCATTTTTGGAGTTGGCAGAATGAGAATGCACCAGCCTGTCCAATCAAAGTTCTGTGCTAGCACTAAATGAATGTAGCACCTCTGCAACTGCCCTACCTGCTCCAGAAATTCAAAAGCAGGTTCCATCCAAGTATTTTATTGCAACTATAATGAAAAGTGCTCATAAACTAGGCTTTGTCCTTGCTGACGTCTGTGGTTGCAATCCAATCCTTTGCCAACATTTCTTATTCATTGAAATGACAGCTGTGTTTAACTGCAAATCAAAATGGCGGCCCCCAGAAAATAAATATGGCAGCCTCCATAAAAATTTCAGTACACGGAACACTTAGCGTGTCACAATGGAACCCTTCAGCATACATGGATGATGACATCACAATGGACCCTTGCTGTTTTCCTCCCTGGCAGCAGCCATGATGCTTCATTCTTCAGTCAGGTGTGGATCCATGCACCTCAACAGGTAAGGGCACCAATCAACAGGTAAGGGCACGTTTTTGTGTGTCAAACTAAGGTGTCAGATTATGGAAGATTTGTTTGAGGGAACAAGTGGCGCTTCTGTGCAGATTGGAATACTGTCCAGAGTCTATTAGCAAGCCCAGGACACAAAAGCCTTCTTAACTGTTCCTGATGGTATGGAAAAATGAACTCTTAGAGTAACCCTTGTTACTCGCTTTCTCAACACAGTAATAGAAAGAGGCCACCGACAGAGCTAAGCCTTTTCTGTTTCTTGCTTTTTGGCCGCTGAAATGCAGGTGCAGTTCAGCTTAGCTTCTGCAACTCACCACCTCTCATGAGATGCGATACCTTTTATGCATTTTTGGAGTTGGCAGAATGAGAATGCACCAGCCTGTCCAATCAAAGTTCTGTGCTAGCACTAAATGAATTTAGCACCTCTGCAACTGCCCTACCTGCTCCAGAAATTCAAAAGCAGGTTCCAACCAAGTATTTTATTGCAGCTATAATGAAAAGTGCTCATAAACTAGGCTTTGTCCTTGCTGACGTCTGTGGTTGCAATCCAATCCCTTGCCAACATTTCTTATTCATTGAAATGACAGCTGTGTTTAACTGCAAATCAAAATGGCTGCCCCCAGAAAATAAATATGGCAGCCTCGATAAAAATTTCAGTACACGGAACACTTAGCGTGTCACAATGGAACCCTTCAGCATACATGGATGATGACATCACAATGGACCCTTGCTGTTTTCCTCCCTGGCAGCAGCCATGATGCTTCATTCTTCAGTCAGGTGTGGATCTATGCACCTCAACAGGTAAGGGCACCAATCAACAGGTAAGGGCACGTTTTTGTGTGTCAAACTAAGGTGTCAGATTATGGAAGATTTGTTTGAGGGAACAAGTGGAGCTTCTGTGCAGAATGGAATACTGTCCAGCGTCTATTAGCAAGCCCAGGACACAAAAGCCTTCTTAACTGCTCCTGATGGTATGGAAAAATGAACTCTTAGAGTAAGCCTTGTTACTCACTTTCTCAACACAGGAATAGAAAGCGGCCTCCGACAGAGCTAAGCCTTTTCTGTTTCTTGCTTTTTGGCCGCTGAAATGCAGGTGCAGTTCAGCTTAGCTTCTGCAACTCATCACCTCGCATGAGATACCATACCTTTTATGCATTTTTGGAGTTGGCAGAATGAGAATGCACCAGCCTGTCCAATCAAAGTTCTGTGCTAGCACTAAATGAATTTAGCACCTCTGCAACTGCCCTACCTGCTCCAGAAATTCAAAAGCAGGTTCCAACCAAGTATTTTATTGCAGCTATAATGAAAAGTGCTCATAAACTAGGCTTTGTCCTTGCTGACGTCTGTGGTTGCAATCCAATCCCTTGCCAACATTTCTTATTCATTGAAATGACAGCTGTGTTTAACTGAAAATCAAAATGGCTGCCCCCAGAAAATAAATATGGCAGCCTCCATAAAAATTTCAGTACACGGAACACTGAGCGTGTCACAATGGAACCCTTCAGCATACATGGATGATGACATCACAATGGACCCTTGCTGTTTTCCTTCCTGGCAGCAGCCATGATGCTTCTTTCTTCAGTCAGGTGTGGATCTATGCACCTCAACAGGTAAGGGCACCAATCAACAGGTAAGGGCACGTTTTTGTGTGTCAAACGAAGGTGTCAGATTATGGAAGATTTGTTTGAGGGAACAAGTGGCGCTTCTGTGCAGATTGGAATACTGTCCAGAGTCTATTAGCAAGCCCAGGAAACAAAAGCCTTCTTAACTGTTCCTGATGGTATGGAAAAATTAACTCTTAGAGTAACCCTTGTTACTCGCTTTCTCAACACAGTAATAGAAAGAGGACACCGACAGAGCTAAGTCTTTTCTGTTTCTTGCTTTTTGGCCGCTGAAATGCAGGTGCAGTTCAGCTTAGCTTCTGCAACTCACCACCTCTCATGAGATACCATACCTTTTATGCATTTTTGAAGTTGGCAGAATGAGAATGCACCAGCCTGTCCAATCAAAGTTCTGTGCTAGCACTAAATGAATTTAGCACCTCTGCAACTGCCCTACCTGCTCCAGAAATTCAAAAGCAGTTTCCAACCAAGTATTCCCTTACGTCCTACCAGCAGCACAGATGGGGTTAACCACCCCCCGTGGACTGGCAGGACCGGCGGAATGTTTAATGAGCCCAAGACTAATAACTCAATTTAACAATTAAGTGTCTCCTTAAAAGGAGGAAGTCAACCCCCAGCCCACTGTGTTTTTTTCTGTCCTCCTGGACAGGTGGACTAGGCGGTTTGTTCCCCCCTTTCTTATGGAAAGTGCGGGGAGCCTTCTTTTCGTTTGGGTAACGGCGTTGCCCTTTTTTTCCTAGGTACCTTGTCAGTTTGGCCGGCAGCTTGTTTGCTGCCGGCCCCGCGCAGTGCGCCTGGCTGGGGTATTTTGGCGGCGTCCTTGGTTCGGGATCCCGGTCCCTGTGCGCCGCCATCTTCCGGAGGTAACACGGGGACTCCCCTTTTGCATCACCTCCGGGTAATCCGGCCGTGATTTTTTCACGGGCACGATTTTTATGCGTCTTCCTGTGGAGGATTTACTGGGGAAGGGTGGATTGGCTATCCTCCCCTTCCCCTATTTTTGGAGGCTGTGTGCTCCAGTTCAGTCTCTGGCTACATATGCTTTTTCAGCCAGCTCCCAGAGTCCTAAAATTGGTGTTGTTCCACTTGTGGTGTTTTTTCCTCAGCTGCCTCCGGTCTGTTTTTCTACCTTTCCTGCGCAGATAGGTGGTTTACAAATGTTTTATTTGTCTCTTTTTTTCCCGCAGTGATGTCTTCTCCGTGGGATTCGGAAGGCAGGAAAGTGGATTTCAAGAGGAAGCATCTATCCTGCTACCATTGCAGCAGTCAACGGTTATTGTAAGCTGATCATACCTGCACTCGTGAGATCGCAGAAGCTAAACAGCTTAAGGCTGGGCTAAGACCAGTTTGGGAGACCGGTTGGGAATCCCTTGGTCTGTTGACCTAACTTACACCAGGTGTTACAGCTGCCGTTAGAGGTTCGGACCTCTAGTGAACTTACTTTGCAGGATATGTATAAATGGCTCTGTTAAAGGAGTCATAGGCCTGCTGGATGGAAAGGCATCCTATTCGTGCCCAGGCCCCTATGGAGACCTCTGTCCCGGTAAGGAGATCTTTTTGGTCTCCTTAGTTTCTTCCTCCTCGGATGAGGAGGAGCTGACGTTGTGTTTTCTCCCTGGAAAGACACAGAAGTTGCTCAAGTCCATCAGGTCGGGGGACCATGATGTTGACTGTGGGGAGCCTCCCGTTCCCGCTACTCGGGCACATCGTGTCTTCAAAGCGGATGAGACCCTCCTCTCTGTCATGATATAGAGTGGAAAAAACCTGGAAAAGGTCCGGTTTTAACAAAGAAGTTAAATCCATGTTCCCGATGGCTTAACCCTTGGTGGATTCGTGGGGATCCATTCCCAAGGTGGACATGGCTATTGCCAAGTTGTCCAAGCGCACTCTGGTTCCTGCAGACGATGGGTCTAGCTGCAGGACCCCCTTGCAGAGTGCAAACTAAGACGGGGTGTTACGGCAGCTGCGGCTTCCGCTTCCACAGCCATAGCGGCTTTTGAAGTCTCTACGTTCCTCTGATCTCACCTGGATCAAATTCAAGTTGATGTGAAGCAAGTCCTGGGAGCGAGGCCAAACACAGATCCTTGCTCTTGAAGCTAAGCAGCAGGTCTGTGGCTCATGGGAGACCAAGTGTGCCTTTGGCACCCTGTAACAATACTATCAAATAATGTCAGGGGCCTATATATAGCATGGCCCGGGGTTCGCGGCCCATATTCCATTTTGGCTTGAGCCTTGGGTCGCTGACAATTCCTCAAATTACAGCTTATATGGCCTTCCATTCGAGCCCAACCGTTTGTTCGGTTCGGAGCTAGATAAGATCATGGAGGGCCTTTCAGACTAGAAGGTGAAGAGCCTTCCCCAGCAGTCATTTCGAGGGCAGGGCAGACAAGACCGCGGTGGCAGGTCTGGCCAGCAAACAAGCTCTTGTAGTGACTGGAGAGCACAGCGAAAGGCTGAGGTGCTCTCGTGGAGGAGCCAAAGATGGAAAATCCACCTCCTGACTACGGGCCTCTTCGAGGCTCTTGGTTAATTCCCGTTACTCCTGCCGTCCTGCCAATAAGCTTCCCCATTCCTAAGCTTCATGTACCCGTCGGGAGTCGTCTCTCCCACTTCTGAGAAGAATGGATCCAAGAGATCTCGGATCCCTGGGTCCTGAATATCATTTCCAAACGGTTATTTAGTCAACAACACCTCTTTTCCTCTGGACAGGTTTGTCAAGATCAACCTTCTACAAGCTGCCAAGGAGGCGATCCTAGAGGCCTACATTCAGGACTACATTTGCAAAGGGGCTCTGGAGGAGGTTCCGGCAGGAGAACGAGGCCTAGGGATCTATTCACCAGTTTTTCTGGTTCCCAAGGCTTCAGGAGATCTCCGGATGATTATCGATCTGAGATATTTCAATCGATTTATAAGGAAGGTGAAGTTTGGTGTAGAAACCATCAGGTCAGTAGTTCACGTCGTCAATCCTGGAGACGTGATGGCAACCCTGGACCTCAAGAATGCATATCTGCACATCTCGATCCATCCTGGTTCCAGGAAGTATATCAGGATCACGGTCCAGGTGTCCGGTGTCGTCAGGCATCTTCTGTTTGTTGCCCTTCCCTTTGGCATTTCTTCTGCCCCTCACACTTTTACCAAGGTGGTTCTGTGGTGGCGGCTTTGAGACTTCAAGGACTGACCATCATTCCTTATCTGGACGACTGGCTTTGAAAGCCTCTGCTCTAGCGGTCCTAACCCAATTTCTTCAGGTAACAATCTCCTTTCTGTTCCACCTAGGTTGGATCAGCTGGTAGAAGTCGAACGTGAGCCCGTCGACTTCAGTAAGATATCTAGGCTTCATAATCGACTCCACTGGGATGTCGCTCCAGTTGACTCCAGAAAGAAGATTCCGGGTTTAGAACACGGCAAGTTCCTTTCCGTTCCCCGGCGAGTTCCAATCCGGACTCTCATGAAGATGTTGGGGCTCATGTCAGCGTCTGCGGAAGCAGTCCCTTGAGCTCTATGGCACCTCCGCCCTCTACAGTCGGAGGTCCTCTCCTAATGGAATGGCAGCCCTGCTGGGCTAAACTCCCTGTGCTCCCTGACTTGGCAAACTCGGTATTCCCTCAGATGGTGGTGCCATCTTTTAGACGGAAGTCTATGACCCAGCCAATCTGGGTCATATTGACTACGGATGCGTCCTAAGTAGGCTGGGACGCTCACCTAGACAACTCTCCAGTTCACGGGACCTGGTTTCCTCAGGAGTGGCTTCTTTCATCCAATCTCTGCGAGATTCAAGCTATCCGGCTAGCCCTCCTTCACTTAGCCCCTCAGATCCGGGGCAAAACGGTGAAAGTCCAGTCAGACAATGTGACTGCGGTACTTTACAGCAACCAGCAGGGAGGCACGAGATCACTTCCCCTCCTGTCAGAGATCGGAGTGATTCTGGATTAGGCAGAGTTGTACCTTCCCACTTATCTGCTATCCACATCCAAGGCTCCCTCAAGATGATAGCGGCTGAGCCGCGGTCTTCCGTCGGTGGAGTGGTCCTTACATCCGGAGAATCAAGCAGATAGTCCTCAAGTGGGTATGCCAGAGGTGGATCTCTTGGCAACAAGGTTCAATGCCAAGGTGGAGAGGTTCTGCTCTTTTACAGGGAGGACAACCCCTGGCGTTAGACGCTCTGTCAATATCCTGGAGGTTCAGGCTGGCTTACATCTTCCCTCCCTTTTCCATGATACCGAGGGTATTGATGAAAATCCGTCAGGATCAGGCCTCGGTGATAGCCATCATACTGTTTTGGCCGAAGAGATCTTGGTTTACCTAGCTCACCCAGTTGAGTCGAGGACAATATTGGAGGCTCCCCCCACAGCAGACCCTGGTGTCGTGGGACACTCACCTCTGCTCAGATCTGCACAGATTCAACCTGACAGCCTGGAGGTTGATCAGTCCCTTCCCAGAATAGAAGGGCTTTCAGAGTCGGTCCTGAGAACGCTGTCTCATTCTAAAGCGGACTCTACCAAGAGAGCCTACTCTTGTATTATGAGGATATTCTCATCCTGTTGTACCTCAACTGAGGTGGCGTCTGCAGATCCGCCCCTCTCCGCTATCCTTCTGTTCCTGCAAGACGGCCTTGATAGAGGCTACTACTCTGAAGGTTCAAGTTTCAGCCATCTCAGCTTGCCTTAAACAGGCTTTTTTCTCAGGACCCGCTGATCAAACGGTTCCTTAAGGGAGCTGAAAGATAAAAGCCTACAGTACTGAGACCCCTTTTTTCAATGGGTTTTTCAGTAGTTCTCAGGGGGTTAGCATCTCCCCCCTTTGAACCGTTAGAGGAGGTGGACATCAAGTTTGTCACTTGGAAGTTTGTGTTTCTCCTTGCAGTGACTTTGGCCAAGAGGGTCTCTGAGCTTCAAGCTCTCTCAGCACATGAGCCCTATTCTTACATGACCGGGACCGTCTTAGATTCCTCCCGTATTGTAGGCCTAAAGTTCCTTCCTTCCAGAACATCAACCAGGTGATATTCCTCCCGGTTCTGTCGACATCTACCACCTCCTCCTAGGAACCTGCTAGACATCCTCTGGACGTCGAGATGTCTCCGGATCTATGTGGATAGATCAAGGAGTTCAGGAAAGATGAGAATCTGCTAATCCTGTTGCCGGTAAGTTTAAAGGCTGTAAGGCATCCAAACCTTCCATCAGTCGGTGGATTGAGGAGGCTATTAAGGAATCCCTTGTTTCCACAATCTCTGGACCCTCCGGGATTCGTGAAGGCCCACTCTACTAGAGTTGTGGCTACTTCTTTTGCCGAGAGGAGTCTTCTGCCTCTCAACATGATTTGCAAAGCTGCCTCCTGGAGCTCTGAATCGACATTCATCTCCCATTATAGACTAGATGCCAGTCTAGCTGAGTTTTCGGCCTTTGGGCAGAACTTTTCTTAGTTCTGCCAGGCAGGAAGGCCCTCCTAGGGGTTTCTTCTTGCTATCTCCCCATCTGTGCTGCTGGTAGGACGTAAGGGAATCGTTAATTTCTAACGATAATTTGTTTTCCCTAGTCCTAACAGCAGCACACAAATTCCCACCCTAGTAAGTCTAGTTTTCTTCTTACTATAAACACAGTGGGCTGGGGGTTGACTTCCTCCTTTTAAGGAGACACTTAATTGTTAAATTGAGTTATTAGTCTTGGGCTCATTAAACATTCCGCGGTC
>JAKVIS010000813.1:0-50382 GCA_033119425.1 Bufotes viridis | reverse complement strand
TTAAACCCAAGGTATTGCACAGGTATTAAAGAGAAACTATTGAAACGCCTCCCTATTGAGGAGCTTGTGACGATTTGAGTCTAGTATGAGTGTGAGAATTTCGCAAACTGATTTGTACTTTTAAAGTATGTATATAGACAGGAATGAAATAAAAGGTACATAGCTAAGCTACACACCTTTTTGAACCTGGAATTGTAAAAAATCAACTATATGTAGTTTAAGAAGTTAATATTCGTGAGAGTTCAAAACTGGTACAGTACTTATGCTGTAAAATATAGGGATGCTGACTCTTAAGTACATATTGTACTATCTAAAGCTATCCATTAATAAAGTTCTGTGCGTATATTGTCTACAGAAAGTAGAAAGTACAGTCTACTGATAAGTATCTGTTTGTTAGAATGATTAGGTATCCGCCAAGGAAGAGAACCATCTCGCCAGCGCCACCTCATGGAAACGGCTCCTTATGAGTCTAAATATGACTTTCCAACAAGTCTTGAAATTTGACCACGGAATGTAACTTAGTTATATATCCAGTTGTTTTGGGGTGCATGCCCCTCATCAGTACGGAGTAGGATTCTGGCTGGCTGGGTGCAAGGCTTGTTGGAAAGTCTGATTTTGAGCCACTTCCAAAAGGTGGCACGGGTGAGATGTTCTCTTCCTTGGGAGATACTTCTTTGCATATTCATTTCCCATGGAGTATTGCCAATAAGCCTCCATACCATGGAGTACTTCCAGTAAGTCTTTATACATGACTGGTCTCTTTAAGGAGATTCAGCACCCTGCCTAAGTTATAATTATGTAGGGTTTTGCTGCACTTCAACAGATGAATGCAGGGAAGGCACATGCAGTGTCTGTTCTGCACTTTGATGTCATTAGGAAAACCTATGACGTCTTTATAAAATCATAGATTTCTACAGCCACTGTTTCAGCATTCAGGAACAGGGCTCTCATAAAAAACACTGTGGCACATTTACTAAGACTGCTGGAATAAGATGTGCCAAATTTGTTAAGGGGTGCTAGGAGCTGGAGTAGATTTCGGTTATAAGTTTCTGGTGTAAATTATAGTCAATTTGTCACACTTATGAGAAGTGTCTAGAAACACAAAAAATATCACTTTATAGTGCAAATATGGTATGCGCAATAGTTTGCTTTTTGACGACACAAAATGGTATACATTATTTCGTAAATCTGCTCTAATGTGTTTAGCAGTTATAGTGATAGGGCAGCTACATCCAGTGGGTGGCAATGTATGCAGAAGAGAGAGCTGCCATCAAACGGTGGGCAAATTAAAATAGCACAAGGGCATTTCCATCTGCATTTGTTATTTATGTTCAGTTATCGAGAATGGGTTAATCCTCTAACCATGGTTCAGTCATTAACCACACTCAACTCAACTATTTAAAAAATTGCAAGTCTATTTGTCATGAATATTCCTTCAGCCAAAAAATGTCTGCTTCCCGAGCATGTTGACAGCACGCTTTTTCCATTATATATCACACTCTTTCATTTTTGAATTCTTACACAATCTAACTTAAAGGATTTGTCCACCTCCACAACTTTAGTTTTTTTATTGAAGCAATGCAAAAAGTTACCGTACATTGTATGTTTAACTGTTTCTACGGTAACAGACAGCAACCAAACTCAATGTAGTCTAATCACGCAGTCATATTGTGTTTCATTGCTCCCCTACTCTTTGTTTACTTACCAAATGTATGTTATTAACCATTAGAGAACCAATGGAATGGAATATGACTGCAGAATCAGACTACACAGAGTTTGTTGTCTGCTACCATGGAAACAAACAGATCTGTATGGCTATAGACACAAAAGGATGGGAATTGAATGTTTTTAATTAAGACGATCTGCAAAGCTGCTTTATTTATTTATTTATTTTCATTACCTTCATTACCTTCCTCTATTATGCAGAATGGAGATATGAGGGGGAAAAGCGGCCCCTGAAGGAGGCAGGATGACAATGCATTACTTGGTCATCATTGATTTAAGAGGGCTCTATATCATAATACATTTCCACTCTGGTGACCACACATATCTTTGATGGTTTTGTGAGCTGATTGTCCAGCAGGTTATTACTTAGGAAAAGCATTCTCCTAATGGTCAAGTGATAATTTAGGCAAATCACATAGTGATTAACGATCAGTAATCCATTAGCACTTTATTTTATTAGAAAACAGGCCGCACTCCGACTTTAAGTTGTATGACGATTGTGGCCACCATGTGTTATAGCACTATAATGGAAAACTCATAGTTCCAAAATTAAATTGGCCTACACATTTCTGAAGATCCCTCATTCTTCACCAGTAGAATGAACTAGCAGTATTAATGAAACAGCAATACAACTGTCAACCCATCATACAAAGCAGTTTGTATATGATAACTAAGCAGCACTGTCATGAGCCAGTTTTTATAGAAAACGTTCTAAATACTGTTAGCGGTAACCATACCGATACCCATTGGGCGCACGGATAGCAGGTCACCAAAAAGTCAATAACAGGTGGGGATAAAGAGGAATCATAGCATAAAAATGGTAGGCAAATATACAACATGGATAGAATACAGCTGCAGAGCAAAAGAAATCTGGTAAAGAATAGAAGTATGAACAGAGCCTAATACAAAGAGATGTTTCTCATAAGAACAGAACCGGTGCAGGTTAAAAAGTAAAATGGTGCTAATCCCCATTGCAGATATTCTTTACTTTCAAAAGCAAAACAATATTTAACATGTATAATGATACAAAATGTAACAGTTGTATAATTACATGTTCAAAAAAAAATGGCACATTTATTCCAGGCGATTTGGTAAGTCTATCTAACCATAGCTTAATGCTCTCGGTGACACATTCCCTTTAAGGAGCTTCCAATTAAATGGAGCACATGACCGTTGGATGTTTTGTGGTCCGCAAATTGCGGATCCGCAAAACACGGATACCAGCTGTTGAATTCCGTACTTTATGGAACGGAAAAGCTGGCCCATAATAGAAAATTCCTATCTGTTTTCCATTTTTTTGTGGCCCCATTGAAGTTAATGGTTCTGCATATGGACTGCAAAAAATGGAACGGAAACGGACAAAAAATACATTCGTGTGCATTCGTGTATTGTTTTCTAAAAATAGTATTAATCCCAACCAAATATATGTTAGTCTGGTACTATTCTGTAAAAAAGATGATGTCATCAGTGTCCTCAGGCTGCCATAGCAACCAATCGGTACTCTTGTGATCTTGTATAGAGGGAGCCACCTACCTCTGTCAACCACTTGCAGTTGAAAAGCATTGACTAGAGTCGAATCCCAGCTGTTAAATCTGAAACCCAGCCTGTTAACCAAACAGAAGCTGTGCCCATGGAATCACTATGCCATACCTGTATGTCAATTTGGGGATGCTCCTGCCTACTGATGATGTACAGGTATGTCATTTGTCAGGGAGGGGTTAAAGAGTATTTCTTTCAGGGAAGGCCTTGCATATTTCAGTAAGACAATGGTTAACCACTTACTGCTTTCATCACAACAGCATGGCTTCCCAAGAAGAGTCTGGGTGCTGAACTGGCCTGCCTTTCCCCCACGTTTAGAGACTGTTGTCAAAAGAAGAGTGGATGCTACACAATGGCAGACATGGTACTGTCCTTACTTTTTTGAGATGCATTGCTGCCATCAAGTTTAAAATTAGTAATTTTTTTCATGAAATGGTGAAATGTCTCACATTCAACATCTGATATGTGTTCTATGCTCCATTGTGATTAAAATACAGGTCTATGAGATTTGCAAATCATTGCATTCTCTTTTTATTTAGATGTATTTACATTTTACACAATGTCACAACCTTTTTTTAAAAATTGGGGTTGTATATATGCAGACATAAGCATTTAAAAAAAGAACGATTGCTATGTCCATACTGGGGAGGGGGGGGGGGACGGGTATCCATATCCCTTTGCCTTTGTTTTGGTGTTAAAAAGTTTTTTATGTTGCCTTTGCCAATTTCTGTAAAGGGGACTGGGTGTGGGCAGGGCCATTGGGGAAACTGGTGTAAATTCTGACTGAAATCTCTACCAGCTACGACCAGATTTCAGTTAGACACTAGAGATGTCCCGAATTATTCGCTGGCGAACATCGCTTGCTCGCGTTAGCCGCAACGGGCGAACATATGCGATGTTCGGTCCACCCCCTATACATCATCATTGAGCAAACTTTGACCCTGTACCTCACAGTCAGCAGACACATTCCAGCCAATCAGCAGACACATTTCAGCCAATCAGCAGACACATTCCAGCCAATCAGCATACCCTCCCTTCCAGACCCTCCCACCCCCTATCAAAAAGCAAGGACAGCATCTATCTTAGATTCATTCTGAAGCTGCAGTGTTAGTTAGAGCAGGGAGAGTGCTGCTGCTGCTGCTGAATTTATATAGGGATTCTAGGGAAAGAGTTAGCTACTAGTGTTATGTGTCCACTCCAGTCCTCAAAGACTCATCTGCTATAAGGACAGCGTCCTTCCAGCACCCCAAAAAGCCCTTTTTAGGGCTGGTACATCAGTCTGCTTTTTTTTATATATATATATTATATTGCAGTTGCCTGCCCGTGTATCAGAGGCCGCAGGCCCACAGACTGTACTGTGTGCACACCACTCATATAGGGTGGCACAGTACCTTGCAGATAAAAAAGTCATTTAATTTTTACCCTTTAATATAATTTCAGTTGCCTGCCAGTGTGTGTCAGGCCCACAGACTGTACTGTGCCCACTGCCAGTGCCCACCACTTATATCGGGTGTCACAGTACATTGCACGGCACACGCGCAGTGACCTAAAATTCAAACGAAGCGGACCGAGCATGGGTCTTTTTCCATCTCCCGATTCCAAAAATCTATTCACTACACCGGCCCTGGCCCTGATAAGGGACAAAACAGAGATTAAATGGATAGGAATAGTACTTAGTTAACCCTAGTTGCATTGGTGGCAAATTCCATTACAAGTGCCCAAAATTAGAAGGAAGCAGACAGAGCAAGCATGCAAGGATTCAATTCAATACACGTCCCCTGATAGGGGACTTAACAAAGATTAAAATGGTAAAAATAGTAGTTCACACTATTTGTATTGGCGGCACAGTACATTGCGCGGCGGACGCGCAGTGCCCCAAATCGGAAGTAAGAGGACCGACCAATCATCTTTTTTCATCTCCCGGGTTCCTAAAATCTATTCGATACACATCCCCTCATAGGGGACGTAACAGGGATTAAACTGATAGGAATAGTACTACTTAACACACCACTCATATAGGGTGGCACAGTACACTGCACGGCGCACGCGCAGTGCCCCAAATTGGAAGGAAGAGGACAGACCAACCATCTTTTTTCCATCTCCCGGTTTCTAAAATCTATTCCATACACCGGCGCCTGATAGGAGACAAAACAGAGATTAAACTGGTAAGAACAGATTTCTTTAATTAAAAAAAAGAGGCCAACCTCTATTTTTGGGCCGTATTACTGAACGCTCATGCACAAGGGCTTTAGGCTCATGCGTCCTTTTGCGGAGGTGACCAACCTGGTCAGTTAAACCCAAGGCAACATCATCGACCTCATCCCATATGCGTTTTTTCTGGATCATGCCCAGCGAAGAGTGCTGGATCAGGCCGTAGATGAGCATGAAGAGGAAGAGTTGTGGTCACCATCACCACCAGAAGCAGTCTTGTCGTCGATTGCTGGACCTGCGGCAACGCAGAGAGAGGAGTCTGAAGAAGAGGAGTCAGAGGAGGAAGGTGGCTTTGAGGAAGTGGAAGACCAACCACAGCAGGCGTCCCAGGTGGACCCTTGGTGTTGTACGTGGCTGGGTGGAGGAAGAGACCTTCAATGACGTCAGTGAGGACAAGGAACGGGACATGGCTAGCTTGGTTTCGAACTTTGTGCAAATGGGGAGTTTGTGGTTGTGCAAATGGACTGTTTGCGGTTGTTTGCGGTGTGTTAAATGGGGAGTTTGGTCTGTCACTGAAGCGGACGTAACCCTTACACTACCTGATCGATACAACATCATACCTGATCGTATACACACACTGGATGCTTTAAAGCACATTATTCCAAACAATTTAGGAATGTTAGGTGATTTATGCCCTTTATGGATTAAAACCCGACTCTGCGTCAACTACGTAATTTTCCATGGGAGTTTTGCCATGGATCCCCCTCCGGCATGCCACAGTCCAGGTGTTAGTCCCCTTGACACAACTTTTCCATCACTATTGTGGCCAGAAAGAGTCCCTGTGGGTTTTAAAATTCGTCTGCCTATTGAAGTCTATGGCGGTTCGCCCGTTCGCGAACATTTGCGGAAGTTCGCCGTTCGCGAACGGAAAATTTTATTTTTGCGACATCTCTATTAGGCACGCAAACTGCCTGCATTTTGTCAAAAATTAAATGCAACTTCTATCAAGACCAGTATAGAAAATGTCTGTCTTAATGAATCAGGGCCACAGTCTTTTCATTTCTAGGGTATTACAACCACATAAAATGCTTGTAGAATTATGTTTCATGCACTGCAAATAAAGAGACCCATATTCATCTCTTCCATGTTAGATATCGGAACTAAGTGGATGAAAACCCAAATAGTGCTAAAACAAACACAGAAAAGGAAGACTCTAAAGTAAAGCAAATCCAAAATGGAATAACACAAATAGAATAGAGAACACAATGGCATTTTCTATATCAAAATAGCAGAATTATATATAGACAGTTTCCCCACAGTAACACTCTGTGAGATCTTGTTCCAAAGAGAGAGGGGTGCAAATCATAGATTATTCATTGTGGATAAGCTTTATAACTTATATAGTAAGGTTCAAAAATAGCAGTCCATCATCATAAACCTGATAAATCAATGTTTTTGGTAGAAGTGATATTCCTGCATAGCAAATAATTTACTTGTATGTGTAGTAGAATAATTGAACAAAAAAACCATACCCAACAATTGGTAAATGCATGCCGCTGGTTCTGAGTATTTGAATCATCAATTGAAAGGGGCCTATTCAAAATAATAGCAGTGAGGAGTAAAATTGGTAAAGTCATTTATTCTGTGGTATAACAGGTGTTAATTGTGGCCCTTATTTAAGGTAGAAGTGTGGCAAATGTTGCACATGTTGGCTATAGTGCATTTCCCTCTGAAATACTTTGGAAAATGGGTTGTTCCAGACATTGTTCTTATAAAGAACACATTTTAAAAAGCTGATTGGAGAGGGAAACCCATATAAAGAAGTGCATCAAATTAGAGGCTGCTCGGCTAAAATGATCTAAAATTTCTTGAAGTGGCAACCATAACCTTATAGATGCAGAAGGAAATGGGGAACTACTGTTCAAATGGAGCAAAGAATAGCCAAAATGGCAAAGGCTCAGCTAACGATCACCTCCAGAAAGATCTGAAGATACCAGTGAGTACTGTTACAATCAGAAGACAATTAAATAAAGCCAAGTTACCAGCAAGAACTCCCCGCAAAGTCTTGTTGTTGAAAAAAAAAAAAAACCTGAATAGCTTAAAATTTGCCAAGGAACACATTGACTGCTCCAAAGAGAAATGGAGCGACATATTTTGGACTGTTAAATGCAAAATTGTTCTTTTTGGGTCTAGTGGCTGCAGACAGTATGTCAGATGTCCACCAAGCACATACAATGCATCGTGGATCAGTTTGAATACTTGAGATCATGTGTCCTATGCTGAAGAAAAAATTCCCTCTGAAATAGGTGACAATGACAATGATACACCAGTAAGCGAACAACATCTTCATTACATACAGGAATGAGGTAATGGAGTGACTAGCCCAAACCCCAGGCCTCAATCCCACAAAAAATTTGTGGTGTGACCACAAAAAAATGCAGTTTATGTGGAAAAACCCAGAAAGGCAGAAGAACTATGGAATGTAGTCCAATCAATCTGGACTGGAATACCTGTTCAGAGGTGCCAGAAGTTGGTCGACTCCATGCCACACAGATGTCAAGCAGTTCTCAGAAGCTAAATATTAGTTCAGTAATGCCTCATTCACACAGTCAAGGCTGTTTCACACGAGCGGATGCCGTGCGTCACATCCGCTGCCTGAATGAGGCCAAGACCCGCTGCGGACTGCAGAAGCATGGAGCATTAACATGATTGATACTGCTCCGTGCCTCTCTGTGATCTTTTTACTACAAAATCACAGTGAGATAAAGTTGTCACCGTGATTTTGTAGTAAAAAGATCACAGAGAGGCACGGAGCACTATCCATCATGTTACTGCTCCATGCTTCTGCAGTCCGCAGCGGGTCTTGGCTCTCATTCACGCAGCGGATGTCATGCACGGCATCCGCTCGTGTGAAACAGCCCTTAGTGTTTTGGTCAGTGATTTCCATCAGTAATTTTGAGCCAAAACCAAGTGCGGCACTAAAAACAGAACAGGTGCAGATCTTTCCCTCATACCTTATGTCTGTGTAGCGCCACTCCTGGTTTTGACTCGCTGATGGAAATCACTGACCAAAACACTGACATGCGAATGAGGCTCTATTTAAAGTAAAGTGAATTTTTTTCAGTTTATACATTACATTTTTGAGTTTTTAAAGAGAAATGCTGGCTAATATTCCTTTTCTTTACCATCTGTAAAGGATTAACACAAACCGGAGAAATGCTGGTATTGTTTTGATTTGGAATTGAATGTGTAGTATTTCCAGTGGATTTTCTTTTATGGAAATAAAAGTTACTTTAATGATTTTGCGCTTCATTTGCTTTTTTTTTAACTCACTGCTATTTTTTGAACACTACTGTACATCTTGGCCATGATGACGTCACCACGTAATCATGCTAGCGTGGTGACATCATCACGCTTGCCGCCGGTTCTTTGGCGGGTTTTCTTCAATCAAGACGGGGGCGGCACAGCCTCTCCGCAAGCGGAAAGCCTCTCCGCGAGCATGTGGATAAAGTGAGTATTTTATTTTTAACCCCTGATTAACCCCTGAATGGCTAAATGTAAGTCACAGAGGCCGTGATCAGCGTTGAACGCATTATCTGAAGGGGTTAAATGACGGGGGCAGCGCAATCACCATTCCCATCATTGCATCCGCTCCATACAATGGAAAGGAATTGGTGATGAAGTACTTCGCAATTTACAAATTACATTTCTTGTCAAAATTCAATGAAGCAGCCGAATCCAATTTTTCTAAAGTTCGCTCATGTCTAGTTATAAGTTTTGGTGTGCATGAAAAAAGCTGAAGAATAATGCCTCATTCTCATGTCCGTGTCCATGCTCAAATCCGTGAGCAGGTGGTCAGTGATGCATCCGTGAAGTATCCGTGTGTGGTCCTTGTGTCCATTTTTTGCTGTCGTGGGTCCTCCGTGTTTCACTGACATTGAACAGCTAAAATATAATACAATTTAAAAGCATCTCTTCCTAATGATCCGTGAAACGTTGATGCAGCATGGATGGCATCTGTGTTGCATCCATGGCTTACACGGACCATAGACTATAATGGATGTGAAGGATCTGTGAACATGAACAGAATAGAGCACGCATCCATGATAAAAACACAGACCCACGGACCGTGCTAAAACACTGATGTCTGAATACACACATTAAAATGAATGAGGATGTGTGATGTCCGTGGAGAACAAGTGAAGCACACGTCCGTGGATCACTGACATGTGAATGAGGCTTAACACACCACTTCTCATAGCAAAAAAATCCCATGTACATACTGTAGACCGATTGTGGGGAATTTATCATGACGGGAATATTTAATGTCAGTTTTCCTTAAGTCTGCCTTGGCGCACCTTATTCCACATTTATCAAATGTCTCATGTTTAAAAAATTTGTCTTATCCTTAAATCTAAAACTTTTATCTAGAAAAGCTACTCCAAATTTCCAATCTTGCGACTTGAGCCCAAATGAGCCCAAATGAGCCCAAAATGTTGCAAAATCAGCATTTTGCAACTTTTTGAATCTAGAGTTCTGAAGTAAAGGCATGATAAATCAGGACCATTGACTTGGGTTGGTTTTCACTGTGGATGCTGGCTGTTTTAAAGATGGAGGGCACCGGGGCATGAAAATTGCTTGTGTGTATGAGCCCTAAGGCAGTCAGATTCCTGAAATTGAATGCATTTGTAAAGTTATTCTCTTTACTATGGCTCTTCATGAAATGAATTCTACCACAAGAATAACTCCACAATTGTCCTGTGCCTCCCACACACACATTTACAATGCAGGTCCAATTTTTCTCATGCCTGCTTTGTTTCCTTATTGCTCAATGATGTATTCCTGTTATGCCAGTCTTGGTGCCAAGCCCGTGGGTGCAATAATGCATTTTATGGAAATAAATCCAAAGGAAGAGCAAAGTACATGAAACAGAAAGGCAATATTTAATACTAAAAATATGTTCTATCAATCTGTACACATTAGTCTAAGTTCACATCTCTGTCGGAGGCTCAGTTCAGGGTCTTCATCACAGATTGGATTATAAAGGCTTGCATGCTATAATAGAGCAGAATAGAAATCAGGAAATCATTAGCGCTCGTGTGAAAGCAGCCTTAGATAGCTGTAGGCTTAAAGGGGCTGTCAATTTTTAAAGACGCTATTAAAAAACAAAATAAAAAACACACTCAGTGTCCCAAACCTCCTTCCTTTCGGTATCATGATGCCCTGTTTTGTGGTGCAGCGGTGACGTGCCCATATAACGCACATGACTGATGCAGCCAATCACTGATCTAGTTATATGCAGCTGAGCAAGGAATTGGTTACAACAGTCGCATACGGTATACAGGCACATCAGTGACGTAACTAGAAATGACTGGACCCCACAGCACATTTTTGAAGGGCCCCCCAAGCAACTTCTTCTCAACCCCATCCTCCCGTACACCCCCCCCCCCCACTCCTGCATCTAGTCAAGATTGCTCTGGTAAACCAGGCCAGACAGTCGCTCCATCCATTTCCTACAGTGTCACTGTATATAAAGTAATTTTATAATACTTTTGAGGGGGTCCTTATAATAAAATCTTCTATTCCTCATTCTGGATGGGCCTCAAAGCAGCCGCTTCCCCTGCTTCTCCTATAGCTACACCCATGAGGAACATCCAAGCTGCAGTCAGGAACGCAAAGTTTGGCGTGGAGGACTGGAACAAAGGTGGTTTGGCTGGTGATGAGCATATTTTTTTTATTATTTTAATAGCTTCCCAGCTTAAAAAAAATAATAATAATTGTGACATCTCTTTAACATGTATACTGCTGACGGCTCTCTCCTGACTTCACCATGAACATGCCTATTTTGATGGGCAGGAATAAGTCACTTCCAGAAACTTCTGATAGAGAATTATTTCCCCGACCAACCTGTTGATATCCAACATGCTCAGTCCATTTATCCCCCTGCAACTGAAGGATGGTGGGGAGGCACTCATAAACAAAGGATCGTCAAATGATCCCACTGAATGTGGTGGGCTGAGAGGACTCCAGCAAAGCTCTAGAATTAGATCTGTGTTACCACAAATGCCAGGTCGTGTAATATCTCACATTTATCTTATGGATTTGACAGATAACAGAGCTTGTTGAAAACCAGATCACATGACTTTACTTTCTTTAAGTCTACAAAGGCAGTAAGGGGCAAATTTATTAAGCCCTTTATGCCACTATTGTAGAGTAAAAAATTCACAAATACGGCACACACCATATTTGCGCCAATATTTGTAACTTTTTAGGCTTCTCACCACTTTTCTGAAGTGGCAAGAAAAAGGGGTTGTGATTTTGCAGGTTGGGGCGGGGCTTCACATTGCCCACCGGATTTACTATGACTTACACCACAAACTGAGACTTCAGTTTCTGGCGCACAGCAAGGCAGAGGTGCACCTAGCTTATTAGGAGGCATCTGTCTCTTAATAAAGTAGGTGCATATCACGCCAACATAGGAAGATCAAGACTGGCATATGGGTATGCCAGTCTTGATAAATCTCCCCCATTGAGTACAGAT
The DNA here is from genome assembly GCA_033119425.1 of Bufotes viridis. NCBI lineage: Eukaryota > Metazoa > Chordata > Amphibia > Anura > Bufonidae > Bufotes > Bufotes viridis. Next base: position 38,426 of record JAKVIS010000813.1, on the reverse strand, counting down.
GAGCACATTTCTTGAAATTCGTTTCTGCCTCAATTTGTACAACACCAGAGCAGAGGCCTACTAAGGGATGCCTCAGTAATCTGATGGACCAGTTCATCCCTGTTTCTTGATCTGTGAAAAAACTCATGTAAACTATCACTGTGGTCATCAGGAATCATTGACAAATGGGGAATAGGAGGAAATCAAAACATGGGAAAGGGAAAAGAGTAGCAACAAGGATTTACAGGACCAGATGCTTTCTGGACAAATACTGGAGATTCATTCATTTTTCATCTATTGATCAGTTCCAAACGAGGGACATTTCAAGCATTCTCCACAGCAACCAATCAGATGCCATTTCAGTTTTTTTTCAATGTGGGGCTAAAAATGAAACAAGTGATTTGCTAAGGGCAACTGTTGTGAGTTTGGATTTGAGGTGCATTGTTGGAGCTTTTTTTAAGCAACCAATTAGATGCCAGCTTTCATTTTTTAAAGATCCTTTGAAAAATGAAAGCTGAAACCTGATTGGTTTCTATGGACAAACACTCCACTTTCCCCGCACTCTCGTTTTACCCTTGGATCTGTCAGCAGATTTGTACCTACGAAAGTTAGCTGACCTCTTGACAGCTGAAGTCATCTGTGTTGGTCCCTTTTTCATATGTGCCCGCATTGCTGAGAAAAATGAAGGTTTTAATATATGCAAATGAGCCTCTAGGAGCAACTGGGGCGTTGGCATTACTCCTAGAGGCTCTGCTCTCTCTGCAACTGTCATGTCATATCCACTTTGATTGACAGGGCCAGGCAGTGTAAAAATGAGATCATGCCTGGCCCTGTCAAAGTAGAGAGGGCGCAGCAGTTGCAGAGAGAGCTGAGCCTCTCTCGGCAACTCCGCCATTGCTCTTAGAAGCTAATTTGCATAAATTAAATATAATTTTTCTCAGCAATGAGGACACGTATGAACATGGGACCAACACAGACGTCTTCATCTGCCAAGCGCACATGTAACAGATCAGCCGATGTCATAGGTACAAATCTGCTGACAGATGCCCTTTAAGACACTGGAAGAGGATCCAACAGGAATGAGAGGTTTCAAGCTTTTTCTTTATAGTTCTCTCCCATCTAGGATCCAATCCTGCTTTTTGGCAAAAACAATAGGCGTGAGTTCAAGCTTAGATTTTGACATGTTCTGCTTGATTGGATTTTACAGATCAAAAGTTTTACATTTTAAATTCCTTGTAACCTTACATGTCTGTATTGGATGACTCATGCTGCAAGGGAATAAAAGATAACACCTTCATATATGTTCACTTCCAGCACATGTCAAGACTGTCCAGGTCCTAGAAGATCTACTGCTCCAGATACAACTAGGTTAGGCCACTTTCACAGCTGCAATTTCCTTTCCAGTTTTGAGATCTGGCAGCGGATTCCAAAACTGGAGGAAAACGCATCCGTTTGAATAATACAACTGGCTGCATCCATTCAGAATGGATCCGGTTGTATTATATCGAAAATCAACATGCCGGATTCGGCATCATATACCATTGTAAGTCAATGGGCGCTGGATCAGTTTTTTTCGTGTCAGAGAAAAACGGATCCGACACAATTTACTTACATTCTTCAGTTCTTCAGTTTCCCATGCCGCAAACAAAAATACTGCTTGCAGCGGTTTTGAGTCCAGCAGGGTAATGCAACAAACTGGAACGTAATGCATTCTGGTGCATTCCGTTCTGGTTTGTTCAGTTTTGTCCCCATTGACAATGAATGGGGACAAAACTGCAGCGTTTTTGTCTGGTTTTGAGATCCCGTGCCACATCTCAAAACCGGAAAGGAAAACGCAGATGTGAAAATAGCCTTAGTAGGAAGCAGGCTAAAAGAAACTAAACCGCAACCTCTTGATATAGATCATATGTAAGTAAGCTTCTATACCTGACATTGCCTTGATGCCTGCATACGAATTGTTTGGTCATTTCCTCTATATTTGGGCTGAGAAAAAAGTTGAAACAGTGGTTATGTTTTTTGGGGAACTGACTGTTATACTGTCTGTGACCATATATTTGACGTGGCTGTAATTTGTGCATATCTTATGTACTGCTAGGGGTGCACCACCAACGAGGCCAGGTAAGGCGATGTATTAAGAAGTAAGGCCTTCTTAATACATTGCGGTATTTATATGCTCACAAGGAAATCAAATGCGGTGTACCTAGGAGTGGAACCTCCCAAGCACTATCTCCAAAGAACCATGGCTTCCACATCATGCACTGATGAAGGCTAATGAGCCCACAATAGTTATTACCAAGACGGAAAAAATGTCTCTGTCTGTACTTATTAGCCCTCATTCACAATTCAGTATTTGATCAGTATTTTTCATCCGTTTTAAAGCTACGAACAGGAGTGGCGTCAAGTTGTGGTGATATATTTCCGATGTTTGGCATCTACTCCTGGTTTTAAAATAAAAAATATTGATCAGTTACTGTAGTGCCAATTGAACATTACAGGGTCTGTCATTAACACTTAGAGGATGTCTGGTTCTGTCACTCAAAGGGAGGGGGAGTGGCCAAGGACGGAAAGCAGTGCTCCAAGGGGCTAGGCTTACCCCTCTGTGCACTGAAAACCTTATTAGCCTATGCAATATAACACAGATTTCTGAATAAGGGGTCCACAGATTTAAATAAGAGAAGAGTTATTTCTTTCAGCAGGATCAACCCAACCAGCCCGATTCTACAAGCTATTGATTCATAGGGTGCACTTACACACAGCTTTTACATTTTGACCTAATTTTTGTTGGATATATAGGTTTTTTTTTTTTTGCGGGGCAATCTGTAGTTTTTATTGATACCATTTTGGAATATGCATTTTTGAGAATTTTTTTTGTTCCATTATTTGGAAGATAAAGCAACAAAAAATGCAGTTTTGATTTTTTTTTCCATTACGGAGTTCACCATAGAGAAAAAATACATTTATATTTTAATAGTGCGGGCATTTTGTGTAAAACAAGAAATGGAAAAAAAGTTTTTAAAACTATAAAAAAAATTAAAAATGTATAAAAATTCAAATCAGCCCCTTTCCCCATATTATTAACAAAAAAAAACAATAAAAAATAAAGATCATTGTCATCTCTATTTTTTATTGTTTATTTTTGTTATTAATATTGGCATAGGGGGTGATTTGAATTTTTATAAATTTTTTTTTTTTTTATTTCTTTATTTCACCCTCTGGAATCTGTTGTGCGCTGTTCATCTGAGGTTGTAGTTGCCTAATTTTAAGATCTTCTAAGGACCATTTACTTATTTTTTTTTTTTCTAAATTCTTTTTATTCGGGATTTTTTTTTCAAATAATGGGGTACAGAAAGGAAAAAGGGAAGGGTAAACAGTAGGAGGATCAGTACAGCATATACCAAGGACGCATGTCTCCATTATACAATACGAAAACAGCCAGATAAAATGCCTTATGGGGCAGTTCCTAGTATATCTGAGACAACCAATGTGCCTTCCAATGACGACGTTAGGTACCATGAAGTATATTGAAATGGGGTAACTATCTCCACAATCTCGGAGCGGCTGAAATGTGAAGTAAGGAAAGCCGTCCATTTGTCAAATAACTTTCCTGCCGAACTTTCTTTATGTCTCCACTAGGACCATTTCTTTTCAATGTCCTGATACTGAAATCATAGAATTCAAAGAGAGTGGGCTTTGTTTCTCTCACGACTGTATAGTATATAGTATAAGGGTTTTCTTCCAATGCTTGTGTAAAGTCCCAGAGCGGCATTATTACCTTTGTTGGGCCCCCACTATCTCCTATGGTGCATCCTGTGTCATTTTGAATATGTATTGCCATGTCCTGCATTATGTGCATATTTATTTCCCTGTAATGTTATGTTAAGGTGTAATGTGCCTGGTTCACCAGCAGATGGCGGCAATCTTGGCAGAGCTAGTTTCCCTGGAGTGGAACCTTCTATCCATTCCAGCCCTCTATATAGAGGGAGGAGTTTAGCTAGTGAAAGTCAGTCTAGCCTACCCCTTCCTAAGGTAAGGGTGTGTGTCGGCCAGCAGAGCACTGTCTGCGAGTTCTACATGGTTGCTTGTCCCCTCCTGGGCTTGCATTGCCTACAGCCAAGCTAAGTGAGCTTGATGCCAGGAAGAAAGATTCCTAGGACTAAAGTAAGAGACACACTCCAGACAGCTAAGCTCAAAGCAGAAGAGGAAAAGTTCCCAGTTAAGCCAGCTAATATAGCAGAGCTGAAAGAGTTTAGATATAGCAGAGCCGAATGTGTTTGCCTGCCAGATTTAATGCCATAGTCTGCTGATGACCAAGATAAAGCTAGAAGATTGTTTGCTAATGAAAGTTTATTCAAGTGAAGCTGTGTTCAATGTTAATACAAGTCTGGACTCAAGTTATTCTACCAATTCCTCAACTATTAACCCTTTTTGCACTGCTTCCCCCGACCACATCTGGGATCCAAAGATATCCAGGTAGGAGCACTGTGACAAGTGCTAAAGCCACACATAAGGGATACCTTAGGCAACCCCTACACCACTGTTGCAATCCTACACCTGGGTACCAACACCATCTACTTAAAGGGGACTCCATGTCCTCGTTGCTAAAATGCAACTGGCGTCATAACAACTTGCTCTAACAGAGGGACATATATTGTTAAAACCTCTTACGAGGTAAGGGATACCCCAGATGTTGGGAATAAGGGCGTTGCACTTTTATGAGAATATTGCTGTAGGAAACCATGTGATGCTGCATGACACATGACATATATCTCCGCTGCCAGCAGTGCAGGGGTGTGATACATGTAATACAAGGACGGCAGACAATGTAGCCTGTGTCATTATCAGGACAGCCAAAGAAGGCTGCAAAACAAACTTGACCTAGTAATTACAAAACAAGAAGTCCCAGCCTCCCGCCGACTGAAGCTGCTTTGTCTACAAGCGGCTATATTTGGAATGTGACGCTGATCTCGTAGTTTAGTAATATCCAAGGCACTAAGGATATTAACCCAGTGCTATTTCAGGGATCAGATTTAATTGCACAGATTGTTTGCGACTTATCCTAGCAGAAACTGGACGCTGATCTCTACAGTCAAATAGGGGTCAAAACTTTGGGTATACACTAACCCCATAGAAGAAACCTATTGGAAAGTTGCAGAATACATGCTATAAACACTATGGATACATTTGGGTATGTTGCAGCACCTTAGTATGGAGATTTCTGTAGTACATACACTTGACTTAAAAGTCTACACCTTTACAATATAAATCGACTTTCAATAACTTTGCGTCTCTTATCTTACTGATCTTTATTTATATAATGACTTCCTCTCTGTCTGCTACTTACTGTACATCCATCACCTTGTACCCTGAGGGTAAAGCAAATATCATGGGTCCACTGAGGATTTTCTCACCAAAACCCACAACAGCAAAATCTGCACCAAGTTGTGCAGAGTTTAGTATGTAAAAGCTGAAGATGTGCAGCAGATTTCACCCTCTGCACTGCAAAGGGTTAAATCCGCAGCAGAAATCTGCACCACATGTCAAGTTATGTTCATATACGTGAATGAAATATTCTTAAAATGTTGTCTGCTGCTACTGTTCATGCTGTGGATTTCCAGCATGCAATTCCACTGGGAAAATCTGCAGCATGTATGCCACTTGGGGCCGCTGAAGGGCTCCTGAAAACCATTGAACACGTGGTTTTACTGCAGTAAGGGTACGGCCACACAGAATTTTTTAAGGCTACTTTCACATCTGCGATTTCCTTTTCCGCTATTGAGATCCGTCATAGGATCTCAATAGCAGGGGAAAACGCTTCCGTTTTGTCCCCATTCATTGTCAATGGGGACAAAACTGAACTGAACGAAACAGAATTCACTAAAATGCTTTCCAGTACATTTGGTTGCATCCCCATTGCGAACAGAATAATGCTGCAAGCAGCGTTTTTCTGTCCGCGATGTGGTGCGGAGCACAAAATGTGGCGTGGACACAAAAGATAACAGATCTGTCCCCCATTGACTTACAATGGTTTTAGAGACGGATCCGTCTTGGCTATTTTAGAGATAATACAACCGGATCAGTTCAGAAAGGATACAGATGGTTGTATTTTTATGACGGGAGCGTTTTTGCTGATCCATGACGGATTCTGCCAAAACACTGATGTAAAAGTAGTCTTAATGAGGTTTTGAGGCAGATTTGCCTGCAGGATTTACATCCAAAGCCAAAAGTGGATCCACCAGGAAAGAGAAGTATTTTCCGATTTATTTTGAATCCACTTTGGCAAAAGATCTGATCTGCCTCAACACCTCGTCCAAAAAACTCTGTGTGGCCGTACCCCTAAGGTGGGTTTACACGGGCTGATGGAACAGCCGAATGTCGGGAAAGAAGTATTCCATCCCTACAGTAACCTGTTCGCTCAGTGAAGGAGACCACTACATTTACATGCAGCGATCTCCTTGACAGTATGAAGAGGAGGGATCGCTATAGTGATCCTTGTCCCCATACAGAATCATTGCTTCTGGGCAGCAGATCGCTATTTAGACCACAGGACCTGCTGCCCAGGAACCATGATTGGATGGAATGCCTGCAGGAACGACAGGATCACCGATCAACCGGAGCGGACTGCAAAATACATATGGTCATGTGCATGAGCTCTAAGTGTGATTTTAAAATTGATTGTTAATGGCCATATAGTTTTACAAGGATACAGTCACACGGTCACGTTTTCTGATGGAGTTTTGGAAGCCAAAATCAGGAGTGGATAATAAAAGTAGAGAAATTTATGGACAAATACGACTGCTTTTGGTTTCCAGAACTGCATCAGGAACTCTAACTGTGTGGCCATACCCTAGCGCAGCCATTAATGAAGAACTCCCGCAAAAAAAAATTATTCTCTGACCTGCTAGAAAAGTGGATGATATAATCTGTAGTAAATGCAATGTTCTTACCAGTGTCTGTATTCATGAGTTATCCCCTCCCTTCTGCTTCTCAGCTGTGGCATGTGAATCAGACTTTCCAAATAACACAGCATCTTATGTGTGGACAGGAAGTCGGTTTCTCTATGTATTCTTATGGGAGCCACAATATCAGTAACTGACTTCCTGTCCTGTGTCAGTTGGAGATCGGAGAGTTGGTCACATGACACAGCTAAGGATCAGAAGGGAGGGGATAGCTCACAAATACAGTCACTAATGAGAAGTTTACATTCACTACAGATTACATCATGCACCTTTAACGATTTGAAAACTGGGTTAATTTGCGTTACCCTGATATGATACTTCAGACTGCACTCTGTTACAGCACTAGGTGTCTTTTTGTCTATACATCTCTCACAATGTATTGCGGCAGAGCATACCCTGTACAAGCTATCATGGAATTGCATTATATCTAAATGACTTCTGCTAGGAATTTCCATAACTGAATGGCTTCAAGTCTGTGGCCACATCCAAATAGAAAGAATAAAAACCTCACATAAAACTATGGCTCTGCTTTTTAAACCAAAACATGTTTTCATTTTTGAAACAGGATCAATCATTTTTATTAGACACTAATTTTATTCTGTCAAAGAAAACTTTTAGCTAAGCCCTTGGAAATGCCAAAAATCTCCAGGTTTTTCTAACAAAATTGCACAACTCTCCACAAATCTGATCATAACGAGAAAGGGCACAATTTCAAAACAGAAATTCAGAACAAGTCTGGCTAATCCCTATTCCTCCCCATATAAAGCCAGAAACATAGATTATCCCCACACAGATCAGGACAGATGGCAGCTATGTTTCCACACAGACGATCATATAACTACTGAGATATGATCTTCAGCATCGGCATAACTACCAGGGTGGCATGCATTTCAGCTATTATGGGGCCCGACAACTAAGGCCCCTTTCACACGGGCGAGTTTTCCGCGCGGGTGCAATGCGTGAAGTGAACGCATTGCACCCGCACTGAATCCGGACCCCATCACTTCTATGGTGCTGTGCACATGAGCGGTGATTTTCACGCATCACTTTTGCGTTGCGTGAAAATCGCAGCATGTTCTATATTCTGCGATTTCCACGCAACGCAGGCCCCATAGAAGTGAATGGGGATGCGGGAAAATCGCAAGCATCCGCAATCATGTGCGGATGCGTTGTGATTTTCCCGCATGGTTGCTAGGATACGATCGGGATGGGGACCCAATCGTAATTATTTTCCTTTATAACATAGTTATAAGGGAAAATAATCGCATTCTAATTACAGACTGCAATGTTCCCCGGGCTATAGAGGGTTAAAAATAATAAAGAGTTAACTTACCTACTCCCATTGTACGCGCAGAGCCCCAGAACGTCTTCTCTCTTGATGATTGTTTGCTTCAGGAACTGTGGTGACGTCACAGGGTCACATGGGTCACATGGTCCACTCAAATGCTTCTATGATTGGACCATGTGACCCTGTGACGTCACCACAGGTCCTGAAGCTCTGCGTGTACAATGGGAGAAGGTAAGTTAACTCTTTATTATTATTAACCCTCTATAGCCCGGGGAACATTGCAGTCTGTAATTAGAATGCGATTATTTTCCCTTATAACTATGTTATAAAGGAAAATAATTACATATACAGAATACTCATCCCGAAACCGGACTTCAGTGATGAAGTCTGACTTCGGGTCTGGGTACCAAGCATGCGGATTTTTTCACGCGTGTGCTAAACGCACTACAAACGTTAGCACACGCACGGAAAAATCGTGGCGATTCCCGCAACGCACCCGCCTCTTATCCGGGCATCAAACATGACGCCCGTGTGCAAGAGGCCTAAGGGCGCCCATTTCTACTCAGACATAAGGTGGTTAGTAATCACTATGGAAGGTGGTGTGTACAGCTGAAGAAATCGCTATATATTATCACTCTATGTGGCAGTACTTGTTGCATTATTCCTGTACTATGATACCATTTGTATATTATGCCAGCATGTGACATCGCTATATTTTTTTTTTTTTACTGTTTTCTTTACTTTTTTTTTTTTTGCATTATTTCTGTGCTGTATCATGTGCCATATTCTTTTATGTTTGCATCATTTTTGTGCTGTAATATCACTGAACAGATGATCGCTATGCACATTACCTCACTACTGTGACATCATTGTGTGCATTATCCTTTTAGTGTGACATAACTGTGAGCAAAATGGAATCTTTCTAATTAAAATGTACTGGTATATAGAGCATTCTACGGGAATACTAATGAAGGTTTTAGAGAAATTCTTTTCTGCAACGGCAGTGTAGTACATTGGTAAACTGCTGATTTTCCATATGCAAGATTTGTGGGTTTGAATCTTGTGATAACCCCAGAAGTCTACTTTGTTCAGTAATCACCAAAATAGAATAGAGCTAAATAATTTACTATATATAAACTGTGTGTATATATCAATTTTATTTATTTTTATTATTTTTTTTTAATAGAGATAGCTAAAATGTGCGTATTGCAATTTATTTTGTTCAATTACATTTTTGTGAATATTAAATAAATTAGGCTTTTATTGTTATCCCAATGTCCTGGTATACAGAGATGTATCTGTAGATACCAGTGCATTGTACTTTGATACTAATGAAGGTTTTTAGCTACAGAAATTTTTTGCAACTGTGTACTTGCACACTTTGTAAGGCTCCTATCTTTTAAGCAGGAGGTTGTGAATTCTAACCCCTCTGGTAAGAGTTTAAAAGTAGAGAAGGGAAATACAGTGGTCCCTTAAGTTACAATATTAATTGGTTTGAGGACGAGCATTGTATGTTGAAACCATTGTAACTTGACTAATTGGTTCCAAAGCCTTAAAATGTCATCCGAGATAAGAGAAAATGAAGATTTAAGAAAAATAGGCAAATAACTAAAACAGATAAAACAAATCCTTACATATAACAGTCAGAAACAGCTGATAGCTAGCAACTAATCCAGCTATTTTACCAGAGAAGTGGCCTTGATCGGTTGGATCTGAGTCTGAGGCATTGTATGTTGAGTCTAGTTTCAACTTACTATGGGTCAGAAAAGAACATTGTATCTTGAGGGACCATTGTATATAGGTGTATCCTCATCCAGGACATTGGGATAACAATATAAGGCAGCTGGCCCACCGGGAGTTCCCGGTCAGATACATTGCCAATCTACCCCCGGTCTCCAGTATACCAGAGCTACAATGGTGTGGATAATTTGACAGTCAAGCTATTAGTTATGCACTTAGACTAGGCGAGAGAAATTGCATTAGATTATAGTGCAATTAAACAAAGCGATGACATAATGCACATGCAAATAGCTGTTCCATCTTTTGGTATTTTGCCATAGTCAAGAAGAACAGCAAGTAGACCCTTTGGCAATTTCTTTGCACAACATGAATCCCATCCAACTGCTGTACAGAGGACGTCAACAAAGCTCCATTCGAGTAGATTGGCTGTGTTGTTCTTGACGCTCTTGGCCACCCACTGAGCAGGAAAAATTATGAAAAGCCACACAATAATGCAGCTAACAGAAGCAACAATAAAGGTATGCTTCTTCTGCTCGCCATGGCCACTATCTAGTGCTGTCAGCAGTTTTGCAGGGTCAAAACTGGTCACAGACTCCTTTTAACTTGAGCTGTAGCCCCATCATTCTGGGGATCAATGGGGGACCCAGCAGTTGGCCTTCCGCTAACTAGAAGTAATGGCATATGCTAGATATAAAACATAATTTTTAGAGATCAAATAACCGATTGAATATGGGCGTCACATTTGTGGAAAATGATTTTTCCATATCTAATGTATCTATAAATGATAATGTTTAAAATTCCTGGTGCAGGATCCGTGTGCACTGGACCTACTTCCTGGAACCTTGCACAAACAATCAGTACATACAAGCAACACCTTCCCCATTTCCTTTTTAATAACTCCACTCTGCTTAATGCATTATGTCAATTTCACGCATTCTGGAAAAGAGCATCTCAGGAAAAAAAATATATATACAATTTAACCACATATTTAACCAATCAACTACAGATGAATCGTTTTTGTGATGCAATGTTCATAAATATTTTGATGAAACAGTTGTCCTCAGTAAATACTTCTATTAATCAGATATATTATGCAGTTGATTATTTATGTATTAATTAAAGAAACAGTCTGCACAAAACAGAAAAATTATTGTATGATTAGTGCAAAGCCTGAGGGAGCAATACATGACACAGTGATTCAGAGGACACCAGAGAGAATCTGTAATGCTCCCTGTACAAGGCATAACTCTGTGTTCACCAGATGTGTCTTAAGTGATCCTCTGCTCTTTAAAAAGGACCTTTCACCACCCCTGACATGTCTGTTTTAATAGCTACATGCATTCCCCATGTAATAACAATTCTCGAACATCTCTTCTTATGGCTCTATGTTGTGCCATTCCTGTATTATTTATACTAGAAGTTATGAATGAATTGCTATTAGACTTCAGCAAGGGTACAGAGGGGTGGTAACCAGTTGGGGGGGGGTGAACCTGCACAGACTCACTCTATCCAATCAGTGCTGCCATTTTCAGACTGTGAAGATAGTGCAGATAGAGACCGGGGGCAAGGTAATGGGAGTGGGGGAGGAATGGAAGGAGAGACTAGAACAGTTCAGAAGGAAAGGTGTAGGATAAAAAATATACATAAACCTCTTAATTGTATGTATACTAATGCCAGAAGCCTGAGTAATAAAACTGGGGAACTGGAATTAGTGATGTGTGAGGAGGACTATGACATAGTGGGAATAACTGAGACATGGCTGGATGATAGCTATGACTGGGCAGGTAACGTACAGGGTTACAGACTGTTTAGAAAGGATCGCCAAAATCGGAGAGGGGGAGGGGTCTGCCTTTATGTAAAGTCCTATCTAAAGCCCACAGTCCAAGAAGATATAAGTGGGAGACATGAACACGTGGAGTCACTGTGGGTAGAAATACATGGAGGCAAAGACAATAATAAAATACTAATAGGAGTTTATTATAAACCACCTAATATACCAGAGTCCACAGAAAATCTGCTACTAAACGAGATAGAAGAGGGGGCAGATCATAATGAAGTCGTTATTATGGGGGACTTCAACTACCCAGATATAGACTGGGAAACTGAGAGCTGTACATCCCATAAAGGAAACAGGTTCTTGGCAATAGCCAAAGACAATTACCTTTCCCAAATGGTTCAGGACCCAACTAGAGGGACGGCCATACTGGACATAGTATTAACCAATAGACCTGACAGAACAACAGATGTGCAGGTCGGGGGACACCTGGGAAATAGTGACCATAAAGTAATAACCTTCCAATTGTCATTCAAAGGAGTGTTTAAGAGAGGCCATAGATCTAACTAACTGGGACAAAGTCCATAAAAATAAAAATACAGGCACAAAATGGGATATTTTTAAAAGCATCCTAAAATCTAATTGTGAGAGGTACAAACCTTATGGGAATAAAAGGTGAAAGAACAAGAAAAAAACCAATGTGGATAAATATAACTAAATAAAGCAATAAATTATAAAAAGAAAGCATTTAAATCACTAAAACATGAGAGTAACGAGGAAGCACTGAAAAACTATATGAAAAAAAGAATATATAAAAAACAAATAAAAGCAGCCAAACTAGAGACCGAGAGATTAATTAAGAGAGAAAAACTAACCTTAAAATGTTCTTCAGTTATATAAATGGTAAAAAGTATAAATCTGAAGGTGTCGGGCCTTTACAGAGATATGAGGCGGGAGTTGCACAGAGCATGAGGAGAAAGCAAAGCTATTAAATATTTTTTTCTCCACTGTATTCACTGAGGAAAATAAACTGTCAGATGAAATGCAGAATGTAAAAGTAAATTCCCCATTAAAAGTGCCCTGTCTGACCCAGGAAAAAGTACAGCGGCGTCTTAAAAAGATTAAAATAGAAAAATCGCCAGGACCAGATGGCATACACCCCCTAAGAGAATTAAGTAATATCATAGCCAGACCCTTATTTCTGATATTTAGGACTCTATACTGACAGAGAGTGTTCCACAGGATTGGTGCATAGCAAATGTGGTGCTAATATTTAAAAAGGGTCCAAAAACAGAGCCCGGAAACTGTAGGCCAATAAGTTTAACATATGTCGTAGGTAAACTGTTTAAAGGTTTCCTAAGAGATGCTATCTTGGAGTACCTAAATGAAAATAAGCAAATAACGCCATATCAGCATGGCTTCATGAGGGATCGGTCATGTGAAACTAATTTAATCAGTTTCTATGAGGAGGTAAGTTCTAGACTTGACAGCGGCGAATCAATGGATGTCGTATATCTGGACTTCTCCAAAGCATTTGACACTGTACCGCATGAAAGGTTAATATATAAAATGAGAATGCTTGGACTGGGAGAAAATGTCTGTATGTGGGTAAGTAACTGGCTCAGTGATAGCAAACAGAGGGTGGTTATTAATGGTACATACTTAGAGTGGGTCACTGTCACTAGCAGTGGCGGATTATAATTGGGGCGTTTGGGTCGGTCGCCCCAGGCCCGGCATTGCTGGGGGGCCCAGCGCTGACCCGAATGCCCACATACTGCGACGGGGCACAGAATCGTATAGTTCCCTTCCCCCGCTGCCTATCACCGCCATAGGCCTAGTAGGCCTGAGGCCCATGTGGTGATAGAAGCCCGGCGTGCGTGATGATGTCATCATGCGTCTGTATAGTGGCATGCACAGGCTTTGATGTATGCGCGCCTGCCACACCATTCAGGACACATGTAAATATTAGCCTTTCTTTTGTTGCTGTTTTTTTGTGTGTTGTGTGTGCTAACTTTGGGGGAGGAGAGGAGATATTAATGAAGGGACAGTGGGGGCATGTTTCCATGGGGCAAATTAATTAATGAATGGCAGTGTGGGTGCAAGTTAATGGATGGCAGTTGTGGGGGCAAATTAATTGATGGCAGTGTGGGGGCAAATTAATGGATGGCAGTATGGGGGCAAATTAATTAATGGATGGAAGTGTGGGGGCAAATTATTTAATGGATGACAGTGTGGGGGCAAATTAATTTATAGATGGCAACGGCAGTGTGGGGGCAAATTAATGGATGGCAGTGTGGGGGCAAATTAATTAATGTATTGGCAATGGCAGTGTGGGGGAAATGAATTAATGTATGGCAGTGTGGGGGCAAATTAATGAATGTAGGGCAGTGTGGGGAGAGATTACTGTATGGGGATAGTGTGAGAGAAATTACTGTATGGGGCAGTGTAGGGGAAATTACTATATGGGGCAGTGTAGGGGAATTACTATATGGGGGCAGTGTGAAGGGAAAATACTATAAGGACATTATAACTGCTGTAGACACTATAGGGATCTTTGGGGTAATTTTTCAAACTGGTGTAAAGTAGACCTGGCTTAGTAGTCCATAGCAACAGTTTTCACATTTCATTTTTGACAGCTCCTCTGGAAAATGAGAGGTGGAATCGGATTGGTTGCTATGTGTAACAAACTCTGTAGAGACGAGATGCGGCTGAAAGAATTTGTCATGGCGGTCCGGGTCAAACGGAGGAGAAGAGGAAAGAGAAGATCTACATGACAGGAGAAGTCCCTGGATGTAACAGGTATGTGGTGCTGTATTCTCCCATATTTACAGCTGGCACACTACTGTGACCTGCGTCTTATCTTCTCCTCCAAGTCTTTATTATAATCATATGTATTTTAAATTTGGCAACTAAAATTTTAATTTGTCACCTGCTTTCCCCTTAAGTGGGGAAAATTGGCTTCGACCTCACAGTTTTTTTTTTTTTCCTTCCTCTGGATCAACTTGCAGGATAACAGGCTGAAGTGGATGGGCAGATGTCTTTTTTCGGCCTTATAAACTATGTTACTATGAACCTGACAGATCCCATTAGGTTTCCATTAGGGAGTCCAGACATTTTACTGGACAAAATAGTCCTGCATTCAGGACTATTTTGTCTGATATTTTTTATGGAGTCTGCGATGAAGGCCCCTAACAGAGCCTCCGATGAAGATGTGAACTCATGCAGATTAATTTTACATTTAGAAAGCAAATTAACAATAAAAATGCCAGTGCCAAAGTGTCCATAGCTTTTAAACAAGAAAGAAAGTTAAAAATAACATGTAAATGTGTTGTAAGGAAAGCAGAGTAACAGCTGACATGGTCACCCTTACAGCTCTTCTTGAAGGAGGAGGAAGTTATCCAGCTTATTCTGCCTAGTAATATAGCAATCTGGGACTTGTGGATGCATTACTGTATAACTCAGCAGGGATGACAACCCCCGTAGCTGCCATATTGGTTGCTATCTGGCTTTTTCAGCAATAAATAAAACTACGGTACTATAGTAACATAGGTTTTAAAAAAAGACACAGATCCAGCAAGCTTGGTAAGAACGGATCCAAAAGCGGAAAAGAAAAGCACAATGAAATTGATCATTCTCCAAAACTGACTGGAAGAAATTATTTTTCCATAAATGCGGTAAAGTGATTTTACATCAATTTTAACTTTTATGAATGGCTTCTTGAAAATAATTTACAAAAAACATTTAACCTTAGGGCTCGCTCTGTATGTAATATACCGAAAGAAGTGCCGGTGAAAATATTTAGTGGAGAAAAAAACATCCTTTCCGCTATTTTGGTCGATCTCTGTGATGGTGTGCCTGAACAGAGCCTGCAATGCAGATGTGAATGCAGCCTAAGAGATACAAAATAACTTGCCTAATATATTGTGATAACATTTTTTATTTTGAAATGGTTTCTTTATTTTCATCAAGATGAAAATATTTGTTTGAACAGATTCAACGGAACATGAAATATGAAGATCATTTAGAATCAGATGTTTCCGAAATGTTTTTTGCAATCATAACTATGAGCAAAACATGAAAATTAGAGTCTATTCACACTGCATTTTCAATGTGCGTCACAAACGTTATCGGGAAGATTTGTGATGTATACGTCGAATACACGCCTGCAACGTATGATACTGCATAGCCATACAGTAACATCCCCTGGCTAAAGGCACCCATATTGTTTTACCAGATGCCTCTGTATGGAATAGTTGACCTTGCCACTGTTGCTCATGCAGTTGAATAATAACTATATTGACCTTTATCAATATAATAACAGCCAAAAGGATACTTTCATGTCATCCATCAGGAGAATGGATGCCTATGGAAATGTCTAACTTATGTGCCAATAGCTTTCCACGCAGACACTGCAACTCAACTCAGAATGAATATGCCTTTAGAGGGTCATTTCCCTGTTCCATATTCCCAATTATATACCTGTGGGATATGATACAACATTCTGAATGGTGAGAGTCAATAATTGTGACAACCCCCCCACCACCCCACTCTAATCTGGAGAATGAAGGGGCCAAGGTTCCTTTCTGTTTTCCCCTGCATGGTTTCTACAGTCACTTTCTGTTAAAGGGGTTGTCTCACTTCAGTAAATGGCATTTATCATGTAGACAAAGTTAGAAGGCACTTACTAATGTATTGTGATTCATCCATCACATTATACACTGCTCCAGCAGTGGTGGCCATGCTTGCACACTATAGGAAAAATCGCTAGCCTACGTGGACTCCCGCAGTCCCAGGCACCAAGCTGGTGGCTTAATTTTAGTAGCAGGCGACTGCACATGCAAGGTCGCCAAACCTGCCCAGTTATCTTGTGAGGTGGGCAAAGTGTTTTGACTCTGACCTTACAAAGCCACTACTCTAACACTGAGGGCCCTCAGAAGAAGCAGTGGCGAAACGGTCGTCAGGGCTCTCTCCCTCCATAGGTCGGTAACTATGATATAATCGGGATTGTTGATGTTTTATGTGCAATACTTTGTCTCATGTCTTAATGGGTAATATAGGTATGTCTCCAGTTAGTGGACACCAGTCATCATTCTCTTAATGACTTTGTGGACGTTTTATTTGGTTTGCATGGACACATCCTATTGCATTTTTGTTACTGGGATCCCTTTTGTCGAATTAATTGTGTACAACCATATTGGGAGGAGGAATCTTGTCATCATTTGTCTGTGCTCCAGTGTTTTAATGATTTTATATGATGTTATTTCTTGTTGAATACTTAATAAGGATTTATATGATGCACCTATAGCGCTGAATTATCCAGAGAACACCGTTAGTTTATTCTCTGCCGAAACAGTTGCGGGACACCTTGCTGCAAGTGTAAAATTAGTCTAAGTCAAGTGTGGAGGGAATAAGAGACAAAATGAAGACTCCCCAGATATCAACTGATCATCAGGTCTGGCCTCTCTAAGCCACAACGATCAGCCGTGCTGCAGAAGTATAGTACATGGTGCCCAATCAAATCAGTACTTAAGTCCAACAGAGCAGGGGATGCTCTTTGTAGTAGCCCCCTACTGCTGATAGCAGGGGTCTTTGGCAGAGAACTCCACTGGGCTTCTCAAACATTTTCTACCAGTGGCCAAAATTCCAATTTTATCTCAGTTTAACTTTCATCTGTCTCCAGTACACTACATGAATACTGTATGTTAGAAAATCACAAAAAGTCTTCAGAAGCAAATACTTGGTTCTGGCAAAACTGCTTCAGCACCGACTACTAGGGGGCTGCCCTAATAGATCCTACTGACAGCAGATGTCCAAGAACCTCATTGCTGCCTTACAGCACTGTCGTTTTGACCTCCAATCTGACCAGGGTCAACCAAAAGCAAATCAATAGGTTAACTGCCTGCTTATGAAGTAGTCCCATGTGTGTTCCTGACCTACGGCAATTAGATTGTGTGGAACTGGTCAATGCTATATAAGCAAATACATAAGGAGAAATGTTTGCTTCTTGAGTCACACTTCAATAAAGTTGCTGTGCGTTTATGAAGGAAGTATTGGCGAACATTGTCATATTGACTCGTTTGCTGAAGAACTTGTTAGCACAGCTCCACATGAATTCTGTTTTATGGTTTATATATGAACGTTGCAATTACATTTGTTTACTTTTGATGCATTAATCCTTAAAGGAAACGTTGTAAGAATGGTATCCAGCAGGAAGAGCTGAACAGATGGATATATATATAGCTTTGCAGGAAAAGTCAGTATAACTATGCTTAGGAGTCCAGTGGGTGGTGCTACTCACTGATTGAAGAGGGGTGATGCCATGATTGATGTAAAAGATTAAAATCAGACATCATATAGTAAATGACAATCTCTTTCTAACAAAGCTAGAACCAGCTATGTACCTCACATGGAACCAGAGATCTCCCCATTCTTTGCTCCAGTTTTTTCTTTGCCTTCCTCTGGATCAACTTGCAGGATAAAAGGCTGAACTAGTTGAACAGATGCCTTTTTTCAGCCTTATAAACTATGTTACTATTTACAATTGTTCTGCTAGATTTATTTCAGGCTGCAGCTCAGGGGGTGTGTCCTTTCTCAGGGGGCATGTCGGTTCTGCTATAGCTCTTTCTCTGTAACTGCAAAAGCTTCTAACTGAGGATTGGGCTGGTGAGAATTCACAATTCAAACTGCGTGCATGCGACCATCTCCATTAGGTGGACAAGAAATAATGAAAAGAACAAACAGCAGGTGGCGCTGTACAGATACATTTTATTGAGTAGCTCAGCGGCTATACTACATTTTGAATTACATGCAATTCCAAAAGTATTCAGATCCAGGTGCTGGTTTGAGAAAATGTAGAATATTTTTTACAGCACAACCCCTTTAAGGCTGGCAATCACTAACGAGGAGCACAGAGTTAAAGGGGAGCACAGCAAGCTATTCTGTTTTCATAACTTGGACAGCATAGCTTGCTGTGATATACAGTTTGCCTGCGCCGCAATGGGAGCTAGGGAACCTGCGGAGCCCGCTCTGCTGCTTCAAGGCCACCTGGTGGATGGGGCTTAGTCCCATCTCGCCTTAGCAATGACGGGATGAGACATCCCCTGTAAAAGAATAAACTACAGGTTATGCAGAATGGTTTCCAAAGCAATGGGGGTCATTTACTAAGACAGTCTTAGTAACAACCCCTCTACGTGAAGATCTGAGCACGCCTCCTAATTCATTTCTCGCATCCTCTGCTGTTTGCGCAACTGTAGCTAGTGTAGATTTCTGGTGTAATGTGCACATGTTCTAGTGCACATGATGCTTAGTAAGTCGGAATGTGGAGCTCCTGCCTGTGGCCCATCTCCTCCCACCCAAACTTTTTGGAAAAGTGGTGACGGTGTAGGAAAAAATCTAACAAGTCACAATTTGGGAGGCAAAACACCACTTGGGATAGACTCGGAGACGTTTCTATGTAGAGCTATACTAAAATGACCCCCATTATATATGAATCTGGTCAGCTCCTTCTGCCCTGTGACATGCTGCTCATATATAGGACTGTATGGACAACATGATGGATTCCCTTTAAAATCACAACCCCCACTAGGTGTATGGAGAAATATAATTTTGTGCAAAAAAGGAGGAAAATATAAAGCTGTAGCTATGTGCCTAGAATATGGAAAAATGAGAATTTGCATTTGTGCACAGTTTTTATAATGACTCCTCCCGACTGCCTGTAATGACCCTGATCCTGTTACAATCTATGACATAATATTATTAGAATAGGAAAATACAAAGAAATATTTTACAATCAACTATTCCTGCAAATGATGACCGGGGTCCTCCATATGTCATGGATTTATTATAATGTGCGTTACATATACACAGTATGTGATGTATCTCATCCATAGACAATGCCTATATGGACGTGAAGCATGTAAATAACCCATTTCCTCTTGTGGCAGTGGCATCCGGGGGACATCTTTTAACACGATGTGTATGGAGGGCTCTGTGTACTGTTACTAGATGCACTATGGATTTTTGAAGCATTAAACAGAAACATCCCCTCCAACCGCTTGCAGATGTACATACTAGCAACTTTCTGGAGAGCTATAAAAAGTTTTCCAGTTCTAATTCTATTTAGAAATCAAAGATAGCTTCAGGACTAAAATAGCTAAAAAAAATACACATATACACTGAACAAAAATATAAACGCAACACTTTCGGTTTTGCTTCCATTTTTCATGAGCTGAACTCAGAGATCTGAAACATTCTACATACACAAAAGACCCATTACTCTCAAATATTGTTCACAAATCTGTCTAAATCTGATGTCGCAATGTTTGAGGGAGCATGCAATTGGCACACTGACTGAAGGAATGTCTACCAGAGCTGTTGCCTGTGCAATGAATGTTAATTTCTCTACCATAAGCCGTCTCCAAAGGCGTTTCAGAGAATTTGGCAGTACATCCAACCAGCCTCACAACCGCAGACCACATGCAACCACACCAGCCCAGGAGGACCTCCACATCAAGCATCCTGTCTGCCATCTGCCCTGAACAGTGAAAACTGGGACTCATTCGTGAACAGAACGCCTCTCCAACATGCCAGACGCCATTGAATGTGAGCATTTGCCCACTCAAGTTGGTTACGATGACTAACTGCAGTCAGGTCCAGATCCCGATGAGGACGACGAGCATGCAGATGAGCTTCCCTGAGATGGTTTCTGACAGTTTGTGTAGAAATTGTTTGGTTATGCAAACCGATTGTTGCTACAGCTGTCCGGGTGGCTGGTCTCAGACGATTATGGAGGTGAACATGTTGGATGTAGAGGTCCTGGGCTGGTGTCGTTACACGTGGTCTGTGGTTGTGAGGCCGGTTGGATGTACTGCCAAATTCTCTGAAACGCTTTTGGAGACGGCTTATGGTAGAGAAATGAACATTCATTGCACGGGCAACAGCTCTGGTAGACATTCCTGCAGTCAGCATGCCCATTGCACGCTCCCTCAAATGTTGTGACATCTGTGGCATAACTGAAAGTGTTGCATTTATATTTTTGGTCAGTGTAGTAAAAAGTATACAATGAATCCTAGGCAGGGGCGTAGTTATAGGGGGTGCAGAGGTAGCAGTCGCTGGCCCGGTAGCGACTGCTAACTCTGCACCCAAGAGGTTAGAAAGAGATTAGAAAGAAAAGAGATTAGAAAGAAAATTAGGCTATAAAACCATCTCCAAACAGCTTGACGTTCCTGTTACTACAGTTGCACATATTAGTGCAAAGTTTAAGGTCTTCGGGACTGTAGCACAACCTCCCTGGTTGTGGCTTGAAGAGGAAAATTGACGACAAAATAAAGAGACGGATAATATGAATGGTAACCAAAGAGCCCAGAAGAACTTCCAAAGAGATTAGAGGTGAACTCCAAGGTCAAGATAACGAACCAACAATTGTGTCCACGTGTGAAAATTTGTTTTTGAGTTACAAAGTCCCAGAAAAGAAGCCCGAGGGGGTCCAAAGACCCTTGTGCCACATAAGAGGTGGTCAAGTTACACCTCTGGCTGGAGAGAATTTTGCCTTAAGCAGCACAAAGGCTATGTGCTCCCCTGCCCCTGGCCACAAATCACTGAGGGAAGGGGGACCCAAGTTGCACTCTTGCACCAGGGCCCATGACCCTTATCCTAGGGTTACAATATAATTTAGTTCCTGGACATCCAAGCTAAAAATGTGACACAAGACCATAACTCTGTCAGATACTAGTTTGGTTCCAATGTCCCCAAAATGTAACCCCAAAAAAACATGAAGTTTAAAGAAAATTAAGCAGAAAACGAATACAGATAAAGCATGTCCTTACATATGAAAGTCAGGAATAGATGCTGGAATCTGTAAATTACTTTCTTTGTTGGGGACAAAAGAAGATTCTTCAGGATCATGTACAGTACACAGTGTACCTGAAAAAATAAAATGGAGCCATGTCCAAATGAGAAGCTCATCCTGAGTCAGGTAAAGAGCAATACAGAGCATGTAGTATCATTGCACTGTACTGTAGAGAGTTGCTACTAGACAGCCAACCAATGCAGGCACTCCAGCAATTTTCCAGCCAATCACTTGTGCTGTAGATCGATAGTGTCTGTGGCACTGAATGTTGACTGACAAAAGTAATAATAAAAAAAAAAATTACTGAAAATCAACTAATGAAAATCAGACATTGACAAAAATGATGGTACCCCTAGAAAAGATCTAAAATAATTTGACCATAGGGACACATTAAACTAAGGTGTGTCCTGTAATTAGATGTCTTCAAACTTGGAATAAGTCAGTCTGCCTATTTAAAGGGTGAAAAGTAGTCACTGTGCTGTTTGGTATCATGGTGTGCACTGCTGTGAATATGGACCAAAGGAAGCTAAGGAGAGAGTTGTCCCAAGAGATTAGAAAGAAAATTAGGCTATAAAACCATCTCCAAACAGCTTGACGTTCCTGTTACTACAGTTGCACATATTAGTGCAAAGTTTAAGGTCTTCGGGACTGTAGCACGACCTCCCTGGTCGTGGCTGCAAGAGGAAAATTGACGACAAAATAAAGAGACGGATAATATGAATGGTAACCAAACAGCCCAGAAGAACTTCCAAAGAGATTAGAGGTGAACTCCAAGGTCAAGATAAAGAAGTAACAATTGTGTCCACGTGTAAAAAAAATTTTGGGAGTTACAAAGTCCCAGAAAAGAAAATTCTGTAACCTGTGGCCACTAAATGAAAGGCAATGGCTGATGGTCAATAAGTCAGTGATACAACCTCAATGTTTTTCTAAAGGTTTGAATACTTAAGGATTCAATATCTATCTATCCTCAGGATAGGTAATCACTACCTGATCATTGTGGTCTGACTCCCAGCACCCCATTTATTCAGTTGTTAGAAATGGCTGTGGTGTTTCGGGAGTGCTGTAGCCTCTTTCCCGGCCAGATGTCACATCCATCGGCCAGATTTGACTTTTTTACAGCTTTGTTTCATTCAAGTGAATGAGATTGAGCTTCAATACCAACCACAGCTACTATCCAACATAAGGTGCTGTGAGTGTGCATGGTATATGAGTAAAAGCGCTGTGGCCCCTTCAGACAGCTGATCAGTTGTAATGAAGGGACTTGGAACATTCCCCACACTGGCCAGATATTTATGGGATTTTGCAAGTCCCATAAAACCCCATTAAAATAGATATATGCCGTTATACACTCATTGCTAATTTAAAAAAAAACATAAAGCATGCAGATGGGAATGTCAGATTGCTGCAAATCTCACCATGCAGTTATGTTTCAGGCAGATATGTAAATGATTATAGGTGTGGGTCTAATTAGATGCTGGGTCTTTCCACAAGAGGGCATAAAAGTGCTTCCCTCGTTGCCCTATAAAAGGCTCTCAGAGGCTACCTTTGGGTAGTGTACCTCTTAGTGAGAGATCGCTGACTGACAGACATGCCTCTATGATACACTCAAAGAGATTTTACCCAGTTGACAGTTGTTTCAATGAATTTCCTGCTATCTATGTTGTTCTGACCTAGCTGTTAGGAGGTGTTGAGAGCAGTCGTTATGTGAGGGCACACAGTCATGTCACAGGCACACAACAAACTGTCTCTGGATGGCCCAGACAGACCACCATTAGAGAGGATCGTTTGATCTGCTGGTAAGAACACGGAGCTCCAACAGTTTCATTGTCCACCATCCAAACACTGGCCCCAACCATTTCAAGGTGCTTAGTAGATGGAAATTTGGTGTCACACTTTCCATTACATGTCCTGCCGCTGACAGCTCGCCACTGTCGCCTCCTTTTTCAGTGGTGTCATGAATGAGAAACCTGGATTGCTATGGACTGGAACTATATCGTCTTTAGAAACAAATCCAGGTTCTGTTTGGAATCTGACAATGGTCGGGTTCATAGTGAGCGCTTCAACCCTGCATTTGCTATGGAGTGACACGCTTCCCCAACTGCTGGTGTGATGATCTTGGGAAACATCGCATACCACACTTGGTCACGCCTATTAGTGATACGAGGAACACTAACAGCTAAGCGATAAGTGCACGACTTCCTGCAGCCACATATGTTGCCTCTCGTGGCAGGGCTGCCAACTGGTTTTCTTTTTCAGCAGGATAATGCTCGCCCACACACAGCAAGGGTCTCCCAGGAATGTCTCCACCAGGTTGCAACACATCCTTGGCCTGCCTGGTCACCAGATTTTTTGCCAATCTGAAGAAAGAATTTATGCGGCCACCTGGGACGCCAGCTTTTGCAACCTATGAGTGTGCAGAATCTACAGGCCCAGCTGCAACATCTGTGGGCAAATGTGCCGAAGGATACCATATTGAACCTGTATGCCTCCATGCCCAATCGTACCTCATCATGTATCCAGGCTAGAGGCAGCCCAACAAGGTAGTAATAGCTCCTTTCAATTGTACAGTTTTCCACAATAAAAGTATCCTTTTGCTCTAATATTGTAATCACTTACATATATCATCATCACATTTACACATATAAAGTTTAATTCAATTCCGACAACTCCTTCTTGGTGGGGTATTTTTTGTCATTGGAGGTATTTTTACCAACAAACTCCAGTAAGCATCTTGGGTAACATGCTAAAAATTTCTCCCAACTGATCAATTTTCAAAGAGAATCAATGCATATGCCTAAATTCCACTTTTGGTGCACTGCATAGTCATCTGCTTGGAAATCATACCTCCCTGAATTAATATTAAAATTACGATTACAAATGATTATACACGTCATATGATAACCCTGTCCACGTGTCCCCCATATGGCATATGTACATCATAGAAGGGGGTCTCCTGTTCCTATTTAAGAGGCATAACAGAATTTCACTCTCTAAGAGTTCTAACCTCCCGAGTCATCCATGTATTACATCTGAATGGCCGCAATATCATACCACAATATTTTCCCTCCACCAAAATGTTTGGCCATAGGAGGCTACCCCCCACAGCTGTTTGTCATGGGGTGCCATTGCTGATCGACACAGCAGAATCAATATGGAAGGGGACGACTCTCAATAGAAAACCTATTAATGGTCTACGATTGTCAAAACCAGGTAATAGTTGTAGTCGGTGATATAAAACATCATAACCATTGGATGCTCTATTATTTATACAATGTTTCCTTAGCATAGGGTTCATGTGAAATGACAAATCACATAAGGTCATACATGTGTCTGTAAGCTGTTGTGCAACTGACATAAACCAGGTCAGGACGTTCTTAATAGTTTCACCTAATAAATTCACAGATCTAAAAGATAAACTATGTCTAATTATTCTCTGTGTAGTCACAGAAAAAAAAAAAAAGAAGAAAAACACAGTTACGACTCTCAATGATTCCATAGCGAAAAAGAAAGGGATCTCGTTGCTCGTAGACATGAATACAAAGAGAGAGATATTTCTCAAGCCAGGATCAAGTGCCCAAGTAATCCTGTCTTACACGTAATATTGTATCACATGATACAGAAAAGGTTGTCTCAGTTTATATAACGGGCTACCAATGTTTTAATGAAGCCATGGTGTCTTATGCTTTATGCTTTTGATGCAAATAGGGACTCTCACGCTGTGTAAACTTTCATTACCCTTCACTTTGACAGCTTCATACTTTGGCTCAAAGAATAAGAATTACACAATGTACGCCTTAGAGTCTAAAAGTAGACAATTCGGTGAGGTTTTTTTCTTTTCTTTTTAGAAACAGTCTTATTTTAGTTGACATGCAAGATGTTACATTTATTTGCCCAGAGCACATTCACTTATCCCTCCCTAATACACATGACTGCAACATGATTTCTATTAAAGAGGATCTGTCACTGGAGGAAACGGCACTGCACATTACATCAGCTCATACGCTCTCCTCACTTATTAGTGCCAACTCCCATGTCTGGTGCTTGCCCTGGCTTAGAGTATACAAGTGAATGTCAATTGTGTAAGGTGTCCTTATTTTGGTCTACTGTGTTGATCCCTTTAGCAGGACTGATGCAAGGAGTCTTCTGCATAACCAGGGTTGGCCTGGCCAACCAGGGTAACAGAGGATCTGGATTCTCCAGTGGGTCCTGGCTCTGAAGCTTCAAAAGTCCAACAGAAAAATCCTGATTCCCTCTAGGGTATATTTTTTTTTTCATTTAAAACCTATTTAAGTCTATTGATAATGTGAGGGTTTGGCCCTGAGAAAAATCGCGCCTCATGGGCCAAGAGGACACCAGTCCAACACTGTGCATGACTGATACCAAAGACCAGTACCTGGTCCTCTTACCTCATGGGAAAACATCCTTCAGCATCTAGTTAAGTTGTTCTCCTTGACACATCCTCTTAAAAAGGGGCTTGACCTGACCATTCACGGTTACAAGGGAATAATGATACATACTTTTTTTTTGTAGGAAGATTTTGACGTTATTTTTGTCTTGACATTTGTAGCTTACTCTTACTCTCTGTCTCCGTGTCTCTGATTTAAAGAACCCATGTGGTTCAGGTTTACAATATGGAAGACAAGGTAAATGTGTATTTAATGAGGTTGTGCAAGAATGGGGGGAGGTTCTGGTAAATCCTCCATTCTGCCAGACCTGCAAAAGAAAGATTACTTATCTGCTTCCTTGTGCCGGTTCCCTGCTCCGTCTCCTGCAGTCCTCCTATGCTCCTCTGGGCTCCATCAATGTCAACATCCAGTCTGACATTACCGCAGCCAATCACTGGCCGCGGCGATGTTGAACTGAATGTTGACAGCGATGAAGGCCAGTGGAGCATCGCGGGCCTGCAGGATAAGGAGCAGGGAGCCAGCGCCGGGAAGCAGGTAAGTAATCTTTATTTGCAGGTCTGGCCGAAAGGAGGGAGGGGGTTGGCCAACCTCCTCAATCTCCATTCTTGCACAACTCCTTTAAGGCCAAGTAAAATAAAAGCAGGAATGAGACTGATGCCTTTGGCTACAACTTTGGAAAATACCATGGACAGTAAAAAAAGCAAACAAAAACGTTCTACTTCTACAGAAATGGCCAGTCTGAAACGTATCAGACACATTATATGATGAGCCAATACACTGGAGAAAAGAATTTGTCTTGGAAGTGTTCAGGTAATAGTGGATGAGCATGAGCAGCAAAATTATGGATGGAAACAGCATTACTGACCACACAAATATAATATTAATAAAACCAAAAAGGAAAGTAATAGACATTAAATTATTATACAATAATAGTTACAAAATGTAAGTACTTTACCACGGAAACCTAAAATTTACTGGTTAATGGGTTCCACCTTGATAGCAGGACTAATGATAGTTCAGGTTACAATGTAACAGTTTAGGAGACTTTTTTGAGTAGAAAATAAAGCAAAAGCCTTCATCAAATTTATAAGGCATCTGGCCTGTGGGCATTGTATTTATTTTTTAACATCTTAGGTGCAAGTGAGCATTGCACCAAATTCTCATCTTTGCTGCACCAATTTTGTGAATTTTGACCAGGTTTAGAAATTAATTTGCCACTTTTTATAAATTTTAATGTGACAACACCTGTCTATTTGTAGAATTAGGTTGGAGCTTCCCCTAGAAATAACAGCTGATCGATAGAGGGCCTATGAAGCCGAGTCTGCAGAGATTTGCCGATTGCTGAGCTGCTTTCAAAAGAGAAAGGCATCATCAGTTGAGACAACCCCATTAATGCATCCCAAAGGTCCTTAAAAAAAAAAAAATGCTCCCCAATTTAACTTCCCTGCTGCTACCAGTGCTGTCTCTCCTACACCTCCCTACTTTATTGTTTACTTGGCTGCAGCAGTGCCTGTATAAACACGTGACCGCTGCAACCAATTACTGATCTCAGTGGTATATGGCATAAGACCGCTTGGCCAGTCATTTGGCTGCAATAGTCATGTGTGTATATGGGCACGTCACCTCTTCTGCCAAGAATAAAGAGTGGAGGGAGGCACTGGAACCACTGGTGGGGATGTTGGGATCAAATGAGTATTGTTTTTTTTGTTATGTTATCACAGTTGCTGCCTATAGTCACATTTTGACATGACTCGTAAAACCCCTTTAATGGCACATTAACAGCTTTAATATTACATAGCCCCCAGTATGAAAATTTGTCACTAAGTAACCTTAGAGCAGTTGGCCCTAAGGAGTTATACACAGCTCTCAGGTCTACTGTATGTAGTTCTTGGTGCTAGTGGTACCAAGACGGTAGTAACATTACTTTTACTTGGTAGTTAATGCTAGGATGATAGTCAGATTTGGCACTCTGTTCACACTGTATCTGCAGTATACCATTGATGCAAACCTCCCACATATGCCACAGGCTTCTACCAGTAAAGAAGCACATATCATGCAGTACACCTACATTTTTTATGCAATACCCAGAGACAATAAAAGCACAGCATGGTGGACAGATGGATAGATGCCGGTGGGTGCCAAAAGGACATTCCATTAACATCCATTGAGTCTCTAGGGCCCAAAGGATACATCTGGTATTCCTGGCCCTCACAGTACACTCAGCATTAGAGAAGCATACTGTGTAAGCAGTCATAACTGAACGCGGCTTGTGACCTCTAAAAGGATGGCTGCCTGAGAGTAACATACTCAAACATGCTGCAAGAATGTTTACTACAGGAGTAACAATATCCAGTGATTTTCTTAGAATTGGATACCATTAGAGGTAAGAAAATGCAGTATATAATACCAGGAAATATTTGCGGTTGTTTAACCCCTTCACGCCCGATGACGTACATGTACGTCATCGGTCTGGTCTTTAAACATGGCGCCCACTTGCTTGCGCAGCGGGCGCCACAGCCGCGGGGTTTCTGCTATTTTAAATAGCAGAGACCCGCAGCACATGTATGCGATCAGCCATGAGGCTAATCATGCACATTTTACCATTCAGATGCCGTGGTCAAATGTGACCACGGCATCTGATCAGTCAGGAAGCGGAAGTCACGCGCGTCCGGTAACAGTGTTCCCCGGCCGAGATCGGGGAACGTGTTACTTTGCTGAAATACAACGAAGCCTCAAGCAGGCCACTAGGTGGCAGTATTGTATTGGTATAGTGCAAATCAAGTGTTCAATGATGTCTATATAGACATCAATGAACACAATGGGCAATCTAATGATTGCCAGTTATTGTCACCCAAGGGGACTTAAAAAAAGTTAAAAAAAAAATTAAAAAAAGTTTTTACAAATATAAAAAAACATAAAAGTTTAAGTCACCCCCCATTCCCTAAAAAAAAAATTCTTAAACAATGAAAAAAATAAACATCATGGGCATTGCCACGTGCGAAAATACCCATACTATTAAAATATAACAATATTAAGGGCTTACGGCAAATGGCGTAACGGGAAAAAAAAACTTGCCAATTTGCCATTTTTTGTCACATCGACTACCCAATAATTTTTTAATAAAAAGTTATCAAAAAGTCGCACACACTTCAAATCGGTATCACTGAAAAGAACACATCGTTCCACAAAAAATGAGCCCTCACACATAACTACAAAAAAGTTATAAGGGTCAGAATATGGTTATGTTTTTTTTCCTCAAAGGTTTGAATTTTTTTTTTCAGTATTAAAACGCAAGAAAAATTATACAAGTGTGATACCGTTGGAACCATACTGACCTGGAGAATGAAGATAACAGGTCAGTTTTACCGCATAGTGTACAGTGTAATAAAAAAAAAAAGAAAAACCTTTATCAGAATTGTGTTTTTTCCCCAATTCTACCCCATTTGGATTTTTTTTTATGCTTCCCACTACATGGTATGCAAGCATAAATGTCGCCATTAGAAAATACAACTTGTTCCTCATAAGGCTATGTGAATGGAAAAATAAAAAACTTAGGACTATGGGAAGGCGGGGAGTGAAAAACAAAAAAGCAAAATGAAAAATCGCCCGGTCCTGAAAGGGTTAATAATAATATAATTAACTTCCTCATTTTTTAAATGCACTTACACTTGATTATGTTACACAAGGTACAATTCATTTGGACATTACTCTCTGTATGACTAGAATTTTACTGTGTGTATAACACTGATATATAACGTTGGAGCGGCATTTGTTTTACTTGTTAACCCAGAACCTCACACAGGCCAAGAATCAGGGCAATTATTGGGAAGAAGCATTCCTAGGTACGCTCGCTCCTAGCACCAATCACTTGAAGAACAAGCAAAACACTCGTTCATAGGGGGAAAGAGTCGCTGATGTGGACACCTAAATCATCATTTCTGGGCAGAAGACCCTTCTGTCTAAACATGGATCTGCTGCCCAGAAACAATGAATCTGTGTGGGGATGGGTGACTGCTGTAGCAATTGCGCATCACCATACAGAGGAGATGATTGATGCATGTAAAGCAGTTCTCACCTCCTCTGACACGCAGGCAATTATCTGTAACAAACAGTTTGTTCCAATAATTACCTGTTCAGTTGGCCAAGGAACATTTACTTTTGGATTAGGTAACATAGTAACATAGTAACATACTTTGTGAGACTGAAAGAAAGATGGATAGATAGATAGATAGATAGATAGATAGATAGATAGATAGATAGATAGATAGGAGATATATATGAGATAGGCAGATATAAAATAGATAGATATGAGATAGGTAGATACAAAGATATGTATCTGAGGAAAGGGATTTAGGGGTCATTATATCAGACGACCTAAAGGTGGGCAGACAATGTCATAGAGCAGCAGGTAATGCCAGCAGAATGCTTGGGTGTATAGGGAGAGGCATTAACAGTAGAAAGAGGGAGGTGCTCGTGCCGCTCTACAGAGCACTAGTGAGACCTCATTTGGAGTATTGTGTGCAGTACTGGAGACCATATCTGCAGAAGGATATTGAAACTTTGGAGAGAGTTCAGAGAAGAGCTACTAAATTAGTACATGGATTGCAGGACAAAACTTACCAGGAAAGGTTAAAGGACCTTAACATGTATAGCTTGGAAGCAAGAAGAGACAGAGGGGATATGATAGAAACTTTTAAATACATAAAGGGAATCATCACGGTAAAAGAGGAGAGAATATTTAAAAGAAGACAAACTGCTACAAGAGGACATAGTTTTAAATTAGAGGGGCAAAGGTTTAAAAGTAATATCAGGAAGAATTACTTTACTGAGAGAGTAGTGGACGCATGGAATAGCCTTCCTGCAGAAGTGGTAGCTGCAAATACAGTGAAGGAGTTTAAGCATGCATGGGATAGGCATAAGGCCATCCTTCATATAAGATAGGGCCTGGGGCTATCCATAGTATTCAGCATATTGGGCAGACTAGATGGGCCAAATGGTTCTTATCTGCCGACACATTCTATGTTTCTATGTTTCTATAGATATATATGGATGGATAGATAGATAGATAGATAGATAGATAGATAGATAGATAGATCAATGGTTGATCCAAAGGAAGGTGAAAATCCCATATAAGGTAGAATTTTCCTCATCTTAGGAAAAAAAAATACTTCCTGACATATACATTCCAGGAATAAATCTCCATAATTCTCATAACTATAGCTTGACATATTAATTAGGCCTCATGCACACGACCATATGTATTTTGCAGTCTGCAAAGCGCAGATCCGGAAAATACAGATACTGGCCATGTGCATGCCTCATTTTTCACAAGCTCAGTAGCAGAAATGCTTATTCTTGTCCACAAAACAGACAAGGACAGGACATGGTGTATAATTTACAGGACGAACAGCACACAGATAAATCATTTTTTGAGATCCCATAGAAATGAATGTGTACGCATTCAAAATGGCAAAAAATGCAAATTGCACTCAGACTAAAAATACGTTCATGTGCATGAGACCTTACACTCCAGAAACACATCCACACCCCTAGTCTTATAGCGAATTCACCATCACCACCTCCTCAAGGCAGAGAGTTCCATAGTCTCACTGCTCTTACCGTAAAGAATCCTCTTCTATGTTTGTTTTCAAACCTTCTTTCCTCCAGACGCAGAGAATGTCCCCTCTTCACAGTCACAGTCCTGGGGATAAATAGATGATGGGACAGATCTCTGTACTGACCCCTGATATATTTATACATAGTTATTAGATCTCCCCTCAGTCGTCTTTTTTCTAAAGTAAATAACCCCAATTTTGATAACCTTTCAGGGTACTGAAGTTGCCCCATTCCAGTTATTACTTTAGTTGCCCTCCTCTGAACCCTCTCCAGCTCTGCTATGTCTGTCTTGTTCACGGGAGCCCAGAACTGCACACAGTACTCCATGTGTGGTAATAATGTACTGATATCTCCTTTGGGTCATAGTCAATTTAGTACATACCTGCATGCACCACAGGTAATATATGTTTCTGGATCCCAATAAATTTGACAAGGTGTATTTTACTAAGCTATCTATCCTGTATGGGAGGACATAGCCTTTTCATCTGTAGTTTTGACTCTGATGTACCAATTTGTGCCTCTTATTATCAATCTGTATAAGAGTGTATACATACTTGCAATCTGTATGCATAACTATTTTGTAGCTCCTTTTATTAGAACCCTGTACCGGGCTGTTCCTCTCCCACAACCCCTAGAATTATAGTCAGTGCCTGTCTTGTAGGGCAGCAATGGGATATGAAAGTATTCGTTAGCTGCCTTGTATATTCATCCAAGTGTTGCCCTTACTTGAACTGGAATTAACCTTTACCCAAGACTTTTAGGTCTTTTTTATTAAAGGGGGGCCTAAACCTTTGCTGAAGCCATGAAGGTGCAGCAGCTCCTAACAAAGCGTTCCGCACCTTCTTGGTTTCATCAGTTCTGCTCAGCTTTTCCAGCATGTAGAATACAGACTCATAGAAAGCAGATGGGATCTGTACCCTCGCATGCAGAAAAGCTAAGCAGAGCCAATGAAACCCGAAAGTACAAGGGGGTCTGCTGGACCTTCATAGTTTCAACAAGGTTTAGGTCCCCTTTGAAACAGAGATGTTAGGCGTGCTAACAGGTCCTCTTTAAAGCGTGTGTCCCAGATCAGGAAAACATGGCTGCTTTCTTCCAGAATCGGCACCACACCTGTCCATGAGTTGTGTGGTATTGCAACTCAGCTCCATCGAAGTGAATGGGCCTGGGCTGCAGTAATACACACATCCTGTATACAGGTACAGCACTGTTTTTGGAAAAAAGCAGCCATGTTTTTATGACCCTGGACAACCCCTTTAAAAGCATATTAGTGGAAATAACTAAATGATTGCGCCAGCCTGTCCCGTAGTGCGCCACCAGCTGAGGGTGGTCATTTACAAAAGAAAACTTTGTATCATACTTTTCATCTGAGTTACTATCAGAGAGTATGGAAAGTGTAGCTATCAGATATTCTCCGCCTGACAAAGGGAATGGGTTGTTATTTAGCTTGTGGTAAGAAGAGCACACCTTAGGAATGGCTTGTTACACCCTGCTGCGTCATGCCAAGCCATGGGCAGAGAGACTGCATACCTAAGAGGCATACCCATTACTTCCATACTTTTTTAACGACACCTCACACAAGGGCCTCACAGTCTGCAGCTCACAGCCTGAAAAAGCCTATGACAAAATAAGAAAAATATCCATCTATTAAAAAGTTATAGCTATGCCGTTATCATCAGCGCTTGTTGTCAAGATACGGCCTGTCTATTGCTTAGTCTTGCAAATATCCTAGTGCAATATTCATCCCTAAGCAGATAGAAGTGGAAAATAGAACGCAGCCATGTAAGTTTACTCTTCCACTTTGTAGACGCCCATGTTAGTCAATCCTTGGAAACTTATAAAAATACATAGACAGAAATAATTTTACTTATTCAGAAGGAGGCTGTAGCCTTAAATAGTCCTTTATGGATTCACAATATCTTTCTGACAGCTTAAGCGATTCAATGAGCAAAAGAAATAAAGAAGCAGATGAAATCCTAATTTGACACTCTCTTCATACATTCACAAAAGGGAAGAATAATGGGAACAAAATGCTCTTGAGATTAGAATAAAAATCTACACAAAAGCATTAAGCATTACCTGATCATTTGTGTTTTTGCTCCTCATTATTTTCAATTATTTAATTAGCATAAATGAATGAGAAGGCGTCGCAGAACAATCAATTCTCATGCTTAATGAAAAACATAAGGCAAAAAAATATGGCAAACTGTAGAGAAAAAAATAGACACGATTGATGTAGATGAGCTTTACGGGTTGCATTGTTTCCTGGTATGAAAACTAAAAAGATGTATTTATGATGTGAATCTTAGATGAGGCAGTGGGACACATCAGAAGGAACCATTGGTGGGTTACCATGAGCTGGGGCTACCAGAGTGTTCAAAAATTTAAAGTGTCATGTTCTAAATAATGTAAGCTCAATCACCCCTGAGGAAGCTGTATTGACAACAATACATGTGGGGTTCTTTTCTGCTCCCTACTTACCCATTTATCTGCAGGACCATCACATGAGGCAATGGAACACATCAGAAGGAACTATTTGGTGGGTTACCATAAGTTTGGGCTACCAGAGTGTTCAAAAATTAAAAGTCTGTTGTGCTCAATAATGTAAGCTCAATCACCCCTGAGGAAGCTGTATTGATGGCAATACATTTGGGGTTCTTTTCTGCTCCCTACTTACCCACTTATCTGCAGGACTATCACATGAGGCAGTGGAACACATCAGAAAGAACTATTGGAGGATTACCATGAGCTGGGGCAATCAGAGTGCTTAAAAAGTCTGATTTATTCAATAATGTAAGCTCCATCACCCCTGGGGAAGCTGTATTGACGGCAATACACGTGGGGTTCTTTTCTGCTCCCTACTTACCCATTTATCTTCAGGACCATCACATGAGGCAATGGAACACATCAGAAGGAACTATTTGGTGGGTTACCATAAGCTGGGGCTACCAGAGTGTTCAAAAATTAATAGTCTGTTGTGCTCAATAATGTAAGATCAATCACCCCTGAGGGAGTATTGATTGTGATAAGGATGGAGTTCTTTTTCTGCTCCCCACTTACTCGTTTATCTGCAGGACCATAGCCTCTTCTGCATCTTTGTGGCTATAATGGTTGTTTGTACTATAGTACTTATTCTATGTGTATTTATTACCATGTGATTTTTTTTATCATTGTTTTTCTATTGTGGACTTTATTTTTAGCTGTTTTTGATACTGCATTTAACTGTTCAGTCTTGGGCCTTGTTCTGACATAGCCAGTGGGTTCTCTGGACCTTATTATAGGACAGTGTGTTTTCTGAAGTTATTTTAATTGTTTTTAGCCTTGTTTGTGTCTGTGTACCTGTATTATTGATGTTTCTCTTTATGTGTTAGATTATGAAATAAAATTAATGTTATGATAAGCATAGTTTCAGTGTGCTCATGATGTGCTCAATTATGCACCAGAACCACTTTGACTACTGATCCCGGCACGGATCAGCAAAAATGCTTCCGTTTCTGATAATACAACTGGCCCCATCTGTTATAAACGGATCTGGTTGTAATATCTTTAAAATAGTAATGACGGCTCCGGCATGAACACCATTGAAAGTCAATGGGTACAGGATCCATTTTCTATTGTGTCTGAGAAAACGGATCTGGCACCATTGACTTGCATTGTGGGTCATGGGGTTTTGCTCCGCATCCCATGCCGCACAGAAAACTCTCCAGTATGGGAACACAACCAAACGGAACGGAATGCATTCTGGATTGGCAATGAATGGGGACAAAATGGAAGCGTTTTTTCTCCGATATTGAGATCCTCTGCCGCATCTCAATAACGGAAAAGTTAAACGCAAGTGTGAAAGTAGCCTTAAAGATTTTCATAATTCAATGATCAGAAATCCTTAGCATCAAAGAGCTTGGACCAGTGCTGAAGGAGTATGGACACATTATGAATCACCATTGCTTCATTGCTATGGATCGGTGGGGGTCACTGACCTTCATCAATTTTTTTTTCTGACACGTCTGAATGAGTTGCATAAGGGAAAGAGAAATTAAAACAAATCTAAAAGAAGCAAAACTACATAGAATGAGGTTCTGTCCATAAGAAACATGGGGTTCAGCGCCTTAGACAAATCTTATGGGTAACCGATGTGATATGAGTGACGTATTATTAAATCTAAATGTCCTTATTAGCAATGTATCCTCTTTGCTTAGTTCCCCGTGGTCCTCATTGTATATGGATGTGCTAATGGGAAACGAATATACCGGTAGTTTATCTTTAATATTAGGAACTAGAACTTTCCTTCATTTCCATCCATTCAGCACAATACAAACAATCTTGAAATCTACTGGTACTTTAACCTTCCTAGTCATGCAACATAAAAACAGAAAACACCATTAATACTATATATTTTATTGTAGATATCTTTATCTTGAGGAATGGTGATAAAAGAACACTTGACTAGAAGCACAAAAAAAAACAAAGCATTTGCAATCTGCCCTCTGTACTCTGTTTTCCAGTTATGGGACCTGGCTTGTTGGCACCGCAATTAAACTCAGGTACATAGCCAAGTAGAACAGAATTATTTCCCAACACCGGCTGCGGCTGAAACTATCTTTTCCAGTGTTCTTTTTTTTACCCGGTCTGTTTAGTAATAAACTGTAACCAGCTCTACTAATTAAAGCAATCTTTATCTCAATGCCAGGATCCAGGAATGAAGTCCAAAAAGAGGTGTGTTTTTCAAGGTAGAAAAAAAAAATCATCATCATCATCAAAGACGCATAAAAAGGCAAGTGCTGATATGTTTAGGAGTGGAAAATTCCCAAATGTAGAGGGAATCCAGCTTTCTGGTGATATGATGTATGTCAGTGATACATCATATATAACCACACATTTTCTAAAACAAAGTTAAACCATTGAGCTCACCCTGCTCACTCAGTGCACTTAAAGGAGCAATCCATGTTTAAGTAAAAAGGCACATATGAGTGAAATCCACTTAGGGCTGATATCAGGAACCTCACTTTTGCCCCAACTAAAGGAGCCCACGTGGTCAGTGACTGAGTTGGGTGAGTCAATGTAATGCACAGGGTTGGATTTTCCAAGTTATGGAAAAACTAGCATCATGGCGTAAAGGGACCCTCGATAACACTGACTACATCCCTTAAAGTATATATGGTTACACTTGAGGGTAAAATAAGGCTTGGTGTGCATTTTTTACAGAGTCATATACAACTGATATATGTGCACTAAGGGGGTCTTTTATCATCAGATATGCACCGTTTTTCTGACTTATATATCTGACGTAGATTGTGGTGCAAAGATTATTTCTGCGACTTTTCTCGCCAGGTCTAAAAAAGGGGGCGTAGCTTGGGCGGGGGAGGGGACAGGCCAGCCCATCTCATTTATCATTTTCTACACCTATTTTAGGTGAAGAAAATGGTCTAAATTTAAGCCAGTAAGGAAGCTGGCTTACCTTTAGACCGGCGGTGGATGCGCCCAAGTTATGTAGAGGCCTGACCCTCTTTATAACTTCGCCGTAGGGGTCATTAAGACCGGCGTCTAATAAATGACCCCCTAAGTGCCTAGGTCTGGCATCTAAAGTTTGGCAGCCTAGAAAACAAAAAGTGGCATGCAGTGTTTTTAGATCTGGTGCTGTTTGACATCACAACTGATTGCTGGCTGAACATGAATGAACCTACAAAAAAAACGACAGTATCCATTCTAGCTTCAGTGTCCCTCTGGCGACTTTTGCACCACACCCCAGAGAAACTGAGCCGGATCGGCGGACATATGTGAAGTGGGCCTAAGCCTGGGAATACCAATACCAATGGACAATCTTACACATATAAAACAGCAAAAGCAACATCACGTGACATAAAGCACGGGACAACTCATGGCATGAGTATTGCATCACTCAGGTCACTGGTCATGCGACTTTTCACAACTTTGTTTTTAAGCTCATAGAAGTAAATATTGCAATGCCATCCCATCATAGTAAAGCAGAAATAATTCAAGTCAAATATTTCCAAAAAGTTTCTGTCAAGCACAACTTTTGTGGTCCACACCAACCAGTGCATTCCCATGCTGCACAATGGAGCTCAGCAGGACCTGCAGGTGGACATCCAGGGGCAGAAGTTATTGTCTACCTCTGCTATCATTACTGATGCAAGTAACTTTGGACCCCTTAATCGACTTCTCCAGACCCTACAAATCTGGAGTTTATCAGGCAACCTCTATAAACACTGCTCTCATACAGTAAGCACACTTACCCTGGATTAATTGAAGCAGTCGATGCCAGGACCCCGGGACAGTGCTGATCCTGACTCCTTGCAGCAGGACAGTGATTAAATCCAACAGCCAGCAAGTCACAAAGCCCAATCTCAACATGTCATCATGATCCTGTATCCCAAAAAGTATCCAGTAATAATGAGAAGCCACAGAAAAAATTCCAGAACACTGAAGGTGGGAGAGAAGGGGTCCCCCCAAAACCTGCTCCACTGCTAAGTAGCGACCACCTGTGCCAGAGCAGAGCACGGAGCCGCTTGTGTAACTGGTGGCTGAGATGAGCCTGCCCTGCTCCTCCTCCCCGGCCTCAGTGGATGTGGAGTGGGAAAGAGGGAGTGAAGAGAGGCTGGAGCTCAGAGCAGCAACTACTGCAGAAACTAGGTCACATCATTAGCAACCGGAGAGGGGAGAGGAGCTGCAGCCGGCTCCTGCTGCT
Organism: Bufotes viridis; assembly: GCA_033119425.1. Classification (NCBI taxonomy): domain Eukaryota; kingdom Metazoa; phylum Chordata; class Amphibia; order Anura; family Bufonidae; genus Bufotes; species Bufotes viridis. The sequence goes on along the minus strand of JAKVIS010000813.1, from coordinate 120 downwards.
GCCATACTGCTGGGTCCTCCTTCCATCCCCTCCTGACCTGGCCTGGCACCCTGTCCCTCAGTGTCCATGTAACCACACCAGGGTGGGCACCACCTCCTCAACTGACCTATATTCTGCTAG
>JAKVIS010000812.1:0-49847 GCA_033119425.1 Bufotes viridis | reverse complement strand
GACCCCTTTATCCCCGGCTTGTACCACGATCACTCCTTGCTGTGGTACAGTAGCTTCTCCCACCTGGAGAGTGGGCTCCCAATACCCATGGACTTTTACGGGCTTGCCATTACTTGCAATCATCTCCAGCCAGGACTCAGGTGGCTGGGTTAGCAGGCTGAAGTCCCAGAATTTATCAAAGGTGGGCTGCTGAATAGTGGTGACTTGAGACCCAGTGTCCAACAAAGCTTGAAAAGGCACCCCATTGATCCGGACATTTATTTTGGGACGGGATCCCACATAACGGGGCATCCAGCTTGGATCTCTTGGACCTATTGGTCTACCTCCCGAGGCGGTCCTCAGCCTCGAGGGTGGCCCGTTTAACTGCCAGCATGTAGATTCAGTATGGCCCAACTTTTTGCAGTAATTACAGACAGGCCGTTTGCGGTTCTTAAACCGGTCACTTAAACGTCTCCCAGGATCTCTGGGATAAACCTCCTGGTATGCAGGGGGGGAAGGCCTCTGAGGTAGAAGGAACTCATCTTCTGACATTAACGGTTTTCCCACTCCTCTAGATTCTTACATACTTTTTCTAGGCTCTTAGTGAGATAGTTAACCTGCTCCATCAAAGCAGCCACTGTGTCAGAGGCTGGAGCCTGGGCGGCTTGGCTGGCCCCTGGCAGGTTGGTATCAGGCAGCTTAGGGTTACAGACAGATGGCTCAAGAGGGGCTACTGGTTCGGTAGGCAGGTTTTGACCCAGAATACTAATGGCCAGTTCTTTAAAGTCCAGAAAGGTACTACTAGGGTGTTGGGCCAACAGCATTTTCAATTGAGCCTTTAAATGTTCAATATTTACACCCGCAATAAATTGTTCCCTTAGGGTTTGGTCTTGGGTGTCAGCCTCCCTGGGATCTATCTGGATAATGGCCCTTAAGGCCTCTTGGAGGGATAAAGCAAAATCACGGAGTGACTCACCAGGCTTCTGTTTTTTACTGAAGAAGCGCATCTTTACTTCAGACACTGTCCGAGCTTCAAAGGTGGTACTGAGGCGGTCAAAAATTTGCTCCATGGTGCTCCTCTCAGAACTAGGCCAGGACATGACTTCTCTGCGGGCTGCCCCTTCTAACTGGGCTAAAAGAATGTCCATCTGCTGCTCAGCGGTGATGGGATAGAGCCTGAACAGGGCCAGTATTTTGTCCTTAAAGTCCTTTAAATTATGAGCCTCCCCTGTGTAGCGTGGAAACCATGGGGCCCCAAAGTAATACGGCATAGTCAGTGGCATCATGTTGGTGGCTGCAATACCACCTGCGGCCACAGGCTCCCTGGGGGCAGGCTGCTCTGCTACTTCGGAATCAGACATGGCCGGTTGGAGTTAAGGATGAATTGAATTCCGGCCTGCTGCTTTGGAGATTTGCTAGTGGCAATGGTATCGCCGGTGCGGCCCCTTTAAAACTGCGGTAAGTGAGCTTATCGGCCTTTTCAACTATGGCGGGGGTTGTCCCCTCCCCTCCGGTACTTGGTTTCCCAATTTTTCAAAAGTCTGGTACTCACTTGTGTTGTGCTGGTCAGGTCTCGCGGAGGCTTGGATGTGGATGTGATTCCCACGCGCAGCGTCCCTGCGCGGTGACGTTGAAGAGAAGAGGCGTAGCCTGCAACGGTGAGTGACGTCGGTGTCTTCAGGGCCTGTAGTAGGCAGGCCTTTTGGAGTGAAGTGCGTGGAGTTTTCTTCAGCAATTTCCGCCGTTGAGGAGGCGATGGCGCAGCAATAAATTCCCGAGACTTAGGCGGCCATCTTGGGTATTCACTGACAGCAAGCCGCGGTAGTGAAACAGCATAAAAGTCCACAAAAATACACTTTGATGCGGCGATTTTCTTCCTTTGGATAATCGCTATAGAAGTAAAGCCAGGGCCTAATAGCACTTAGTACCTTATTTCCTGAGGTTTCCATAACAACTCGGCCATTTCTCTTCACTGCTGCAGGTTAGCTTTAAAGGGGCAGGGCGCTGTGGATGACACTGTTAAGGGAGCGGAGTGCTATGGAGGTCACAGTTCAGTTCAGGGGGAAATTAGGCTGGCCATTCAAGTCACCCTTAAAACCCCACCCCCAGGTCCAGATCAGCCACACCTCTGATTCGGTTAGGCCATGCCCCCTCCTCCTAATGTGGGAGGGACGGTGATTTTCTCCCTGCAGCTCTCATTCAGACAGAACAGTGCTGCTGTCTTAGAGAGAGCTATTTAACCACCTCAGCCCCCCTAGCTTAAACCCCCTTAATGACCAGGCCACTTTTTACAATTCTGCACTACACTACTTTCACCGTTTATTACTCGGCTATACAGCTTACCACCCAAATTAATTTTACCTCCTTTTCTTCTCACTAATAGAGCTTTCATTTGGTGCTATTTCATTCTTGCTGACATTTTAACTTTTTTGATATTTTACTTTTTTTGCCGAAATTTTGCAAAAAAAAAGACATTTTTCACTTTCTGTTGGAAAATTTGTCAGATAAAACTACATTTCTCTATAAATGTTTCTATAACTTTATTGTTCTACATGTCTTTGATAAAAAAAAATGCAATAAGTGTATATTTATTGGTTTGGGTAAAAGTTATAACGTTTACAAACTATGGTGCAAAAAAGTGAATTTCCGCTCTTTGACTTTCTGATCACCTGTCCTGTTTCCTGACGTACTACAATGCCCAGACAGTAGAAAAACCCACAAGTGACCCCATTTCGGAAAGTAGACACTCTAAGGTATTCGCTGATGGGCATAGTGAGTTCATGGAAGTTTTTATTTTTTGTCACAAGTTAGCGGAAATGGAATTTTTTTCTTTTTTTTTTTCTTACAAAGTCTAATATTCCACTAACTTGTGACAAAAAATAAAATTTTACATGAACTCACCATACCCCTTCCGGAATACCTTGGGGTATCTACTTTCTAAAATGGGGTCACTTTTGTGGTATTTTTACTGCCCTGGCATTTTAGGGGCCCCTAAACGTGAGAAGTGGTTTGGAATCCAAATGCGTAAAAATGTCCTGTGAAATCCTAAAGGTACTCATTGTATTTAGGGCCCCTTTGCGCATCTTGGCTGCAAAAAAGTGGCACACATGTGGTATCGCCGTACTTGGGAGAAGTAGGGCAATGTGTTTTGGGGTGTACTTTTACATATACCCATGCTGGGTGTGAAAAATATCTCTGTAAATGACAACTTTTTCAATTTTTTTATACAAAGTTGTCAATTTACAGAGATATTTCTCTCACCCAGCATTCTCTCACCCATACTAATGCTCCGGCGGTCTTCCAGCACTTTATCAATTACATTTTTCATCATTTGGTGGGGAGGTTTGTTATTTACCTCGATGACATACTAATTTACTCACCCGATATGGAGTCTCATCAGGATCATTTAAAACAAGTATTATTGATCCTCCGGGAGAATAAATTATTTGCTAAGTTGGAAAAATGTGTGTTTGCTGTTCAGGAGCTGCAGTTTCTGGGTTACTTACTTTCTGCCTCAGGTGTTCGTATGGAACCCGAAAAGGTCCGTGCGGTACTGGAATGGGATCGACCGGAGAATCAGAAAGCTCTGATGTGGTTTTTGGGATTTACTAATTACTACAGAAAATTTATCCTGAATTATTCCACTGTTGTAAAGCCTTTAACTGATATGACTAGAAAGGGTGTGGACTTCTCAGTCTGGTTGGAAGAGGCATTACAGGCTTTTTCTGCAATAAAGGGATGTTTTGCTTCCGCTCCCATTCTGGTGCAATCCGATGTGTCTCAACCCTTCATTGTGGAGGTTGACGTGTCAGAAGTGGGAGTCGGAACAGTTTTGATGCAGGGTCCCTCTCCTAGCAAATGGCGCACTTGTGCTTGTTTTTTTAAAGAAACTATCTGCTGCCGAAAGAAATGATGATGTTGGGAATAGAGAGTTGCTGGCCATTAAATTGGTATTTGAGGAATGGTGTCATTGGCTAGAAGGAGCGATTCATCCGATTACGGTAATTACTGACCATAAGAATCTGGCTTACCTGCAATCAGCAAAGCGTCTGAACTAGGGTTGTTTCGGGTATCGAATTTTCGATACCCAATCGATACTTTTGTCCCGGTATCGATACGATACCGGGATCTGCCTTTTCTCGGTACTTTGGATGGCGCTGCTCTCGGCGCTCCATGTTCAGTCCGGCAGCTCAGTGAGGAGGAGGCAGTCCCTCCCTCCCTTCCCTCGTGCTGCTACTGCTGCAACCAATCAGGAAGAGATAGAGAGAGGGGGGCGGGCGCACTGAGCCACCAATGAAAAGGGACGTTTAATACACTGCAGAAAGACATTGCTGGCACCCGACCTGACAGGGAGCTGCGATCGGCATTTAACCCCCTCAGGTGCGGCACCTGAGGGGTTAAATGCTGCGGATTCACAGCTCCCTGTCAGGTCGGGTGCCAGCAATGTCTTTCTGCAATGAGGTTATATAAACACAATTACCCCGGCTGCCACCATTTCAGACCTCTTCACCACCAGCGGGTTTCTCCTGTGAGTTCCCTGCCTGAACTCATAAAGTAGTCTAGAATCTCAGAGCAGGACAGTCATAAATCAGTTAACCCTCTCTGACCCGTGCTGTGTGTAGGCTTTTTCTTTTCTGCTCCACCGCACTCATTTCTGATAGCGGCCGTGTCTCATTGCTTCCCCTGTCAGCGCCTGCAGCTCTGGCCGGTAGGACGTGTGTGGGGAAGTCAATGGGAGTTGGGCTGGGAGCACTGAAAAGAAAAAGCCTTGTCCATCTCCTCTGAATCAAGGACAGCTGAAGACACTGGCAAAGTGACCTATATACAGAACACAGGTCAGAGAGGGGAACTCATTTATTTCTAAGTGTCTTGCCCCCCCAGTATTAAAATCATTGGTGGCAGTGGCCACAGGGTCCCCTCCATTGGTGGTACAGTGGTAGTTCCATGTTACCATGGCAGCCAGGACACTATTGAAGCCCTGGTTGCCATGGTCAGTTCCCTGCTGCTGTGGGCACTATGCACAAGGCAGCAGGGAGTGTGAGATTCCTATTCACACTGATAGAGATCTATAAGGGTGAATAGGAGAAGGGATTAAAAGATCCCAGGTTCTGGCCCCTAAGGAGGGAAATAGTTATTAAATAAAAAGTAAACCAAAAAAAGTATTAAAAAGTAAAAAAAAAACACACCAAAATATTAAGTATAAATCACCCCTATTCCCAATTTTACATATAAAATATATAATTAATCTATAAATAAACATATTACATATTGCCGCACCCAAAAGTCCAAACTATTCAAATATTTAAAAAAATTCTCCTGTGCGGTGAACGTTGTAAAAAAAAAAAAAAAAAATGCGCAATTCACCATTTTTTTTAAAATCACCTTGTCCACCCCTAAAAATAGGATAGGACTGTTCTATTATAGGCCAGACGTTCCATAAAATGCGGAATGCACAAGGCTTTTTTGGCATTTAATTTATTTTCGCGTGGTATCGAAAGGTATCGAGTATCGCAATACTTTTTTGTGGTATCGAAACCGAATCAAAATTTTGGTATCGAAACAACTCTAGTCTGAACCCTAGGCAGGCCAGATGGTTATTGTTTTTACCAGATTTAATTTTGTGGTCACTTATCACCCTGGGGCCAAAAACGTCAAAGCGGATGCTTTATCACGTAGCTTTCCTGAGGGAGAGATTCGGAGGATCCTGCTCCGATTTTGGCTGATGGGGTGGGGGTATCCGCTCTTTATCCCGAACTGGAGGCGTTAGTGTTGGGGGCTCAAGGTGAGGCACCTGATTCCTGTCCTCCAGGGAAGTTGTTTGTTCGTTCAGGACTTCAACACAAGCTGTTCAAGGAACATCATGATACTGTCCTCGCGGGACACCCTGGGAGTAGATCCACCATGGATCTTATTTCCCAGAGATTCTGGTGGCCAGGTTTATGTAAATGTGTTGAGGTCTATGTGGCAACTTGTGAGACCTGTGCACGTACTAAGGTGGCTCATACTCGGCCTTCTGGATCTCTTCTTCCTTTGTCCTACGCATCTCATCCTTGAACACATTGGTCCATGGACTTCATCACTGATTTACATAGTTCCTCTGGGAAGACTGTGATTTTGGTGGTGGTCGACTGCTTCAGTAATATGTCTCACTTTATACCATTATCAGGTTTGCCCAATGCTAAAACTCTCGCTCAATAGTTTATTGATAACATTGTGAAATTACACGGCATCCCCTCTGATGTGGTGTCTGATAGGGGAACGCAATTTGTTTCCAGGTTTTGGAAGACATTCTATTCTCGTCTGAGAGTTCAGTTGACTTTCTCTTCGGCATTCCATCCTCAGTCGAATGGACAAACTGAGCGCACTAACCAGAATCTGGAAACTTATTTGAGGTGGGAATCAAGAGGGCGTCTTCGTTTTTTCCTTGGCTGAGTTTGCTTTGAATAACCGTAGACAGGAGTCCACTGATAAGTCACCATTTTTTGGTGCATATGGGTTCCACCCTCAGTTTGGTACTTTTTCTGGGACTGAATCCTCTGGTATTCCTGAAGAGGAGAGATTCTCTTCTTCGTTGTCTTCTATCTGGCAGAAGATTCAAATTAATTTGATAAAAATGGGCGAAAGATATAAACAGATTGCTGACAAGAGACGTATAACTGGTCCGGACCTGTGTGTGGGTGATTGTCCACTATGAACATTAAGTTGAAAGTACCCTCCTGGAAGCTGGGCCTAAGATTTATTGGTCCTTACAAAATCTCGGCCATTGTTTATCCGGCTGCGTTTCGTCTAGAACTTCCACAGGCCTGGAAGTTCCATAATGTGTTTCACAGGTCTTTGTTGAAGAAGTATGTGGAACCTGCTAAACCATCTCCTTTGCCACCTCCTCCTGTCTTGGTAGATGGTAATCTGGAGTTTCAGATCTCGAGAATAGTCAACTTGCGTGTTCTTTGTGGCTTCCTTCAGTACCTTGTACATTGGAAGGGATACGGTCCTGAGGAAAGAATGTGGGTTCCGGAGACCGATGTCAATGCTAGTTGCCTTGCAAAGGCCTTTCAGATGGCACACCCGGATAAAGTTGGTCCTGGGTGCCCGGAAATCACCCGTAGAAGGGGGTACTGTGACTGCCTGCCCTGCGAGAGGCCTGAGAAGATCTGATAGACTTGCTGCACATGAGTCTATCTGACAGATCTTTCTCTTTTTTCTAGTCGTTAGTTGTTTTGGGCAGGATTCCACCTCTCCACAGGTTCTGATCATTAGCAGAGTGGCCTAAAGCTAAGTCCTCCCTCCTTCCCTTTGTTGTGTGTTCTCACTAGGCCTCAGGAAGATGCTGGTTCCTTCACGGTGGAAGGAACCGGTTGTCTTATCTCCTGCTCCATAGCTGAGGGTTTGTTTCAGTATCAGCAGGTTTTAGGTTTTAGCGCATGAGTACTTCTGCCTTTAGGATTTGCTCATGTTGTCAGCAGTCAGGGAAAGGCTCAGGGATTGTCAGGTGGTGACCTTTCCCTCTTCCCTAGCTTTGGGGCCTAGTCTGGTGTTTTTGTTGTATTTGGTTTTCTCCCCTTCCCTCACCTACCGTTACAGACAAGGTGGCATAGTTACAGACTCTACACTGACGGACTCTATACTGACAGGGAATGTTCCACAGAATTGGCGCATAGCAAATGTGGTGCCAATATTCAAAAAGGGTCCAAAAACAGAGCCTGGAAATTATAGGCCGGTAAGTTTAACATCTATTGTTGGTAAACTGTTTGAAGGGTTTCTAAGAGATGCTATTTTGGAGTATCTCAATGAAAATAAGCAAATAACGCCATATCAGCATGGCTTCATGAGGGATCGGTCATGCCAAACTAATTTAATCAGCTTCTATGAGGAGGTAAGTTCTAGACTTGACAGCGGCGAATCAATGGATGTCATATATCTGGACTTCTCCAAAGCCTTTGACACTGTACCACATAAAAGGTTAGTATATAAAATGAGGATGCTCGGACTGGGAGAAAATGTCTGTATGTGGGTAAGTAACTGGCTGAGTGACAGAAAACAGAGGGTGGTTATTAACGGTAGATACTCAGATTGGGTCACTGTCACTAGTTGGGTACCTCAGGGGTCAGTATTGGGCCCTATTCTCTTCAATATATTTATTAATGATCTTGTAGAAGGCCTGCACAGTAAAATATCTATTTTTGCAGATGACACTAAACTGTGTAAAGTAATTAACACTGAAGAGGACAGTACACTGCTACAGAGGGATCTGGATAGATGGGAGGCTTGGGCAGAGAAATGGCAGATGAGGTTTAACACTGACAAATGTAAAGTTATGCACATGGGAAGGAATAATGCAAGTCACCCGTACATATTAAATGGTAAAACACTCGGTAACACTGACATGGAAAAGGATCTAGGAATTTTAATAAACAGCAAATTAAGCTGCAAAAACCAGTGTCAGGCAGCTGCTGCCAAGGCCAAAAAGATAATGGGTTGCATCAAAAGGGGCATAGATGCCCGCGATGAGAACATAGTCCACCACTTTACAAATCGCTAGTCAGACCACACATAGAGTACTGTGTACAGTTCTGGGCTCCTGTGAACAAGGCAGACATAGCAGAGCTGGAGAGGGTTCAGAGGAGGGCAACTAAAGTAATAACTGGAATGAGGGATCTACAGTACCCTGAAAGGTTATCAAAATGAGGGTTATTCACTTTAGAAAAAAGACGACTGAGGAGAGATCTAATAACTATGTATACATATATCAGGGGTCAGTACAGAGATCTGTCCCATCATCTATTTATCCCCAGGACTGTGACTGTGACGAGGGGACATCCTCTGCGTCTGGAGGAAAGAAGGTTTGTACACAAACATAGAAGAGGATTCTTTACGGTAAGAGCAGCGAGACTATGGAACTCTCTGCCTGAGGAGGTGGTGATGGTGAGTACAATAAAGGAATTCAAGATGAGCCTGGATGTATTTCTGGAGTGTAATAATATTACAGGCTACAACTACTAGAGAGGAGTCGTTGATCCAGGGAGTTATTCTGATTGCCTGATTGGAGTCGGGAAGGAATTTTTTTCCCTTAAGTGGGGAAAATTGGCTTCTGCCTCACAGGGGTTTTTTGCCTTCCTCTGGATCAACTTGTAGGAAACAGGCCGAACTGGATGGACAAATGTCTTTTTTTGGTCTTATATACTATGTTACTATGTTAGTGTGGAGATGGCGGCAACAGCAGCAGCATGATACCACAGGTTGGCAAGGTGACATAGTGAGGTGATGGCAGCCACAGCAGCAGCATGATACCAGTGGTGCGGGGGTTAACCTTGATTATCAATTTGTTGAGAGTCATGGTTTTAAAACCAGCGCATTAGGAAAAGGGATATCAGTGTTTGCTTTTGATTTCGCTCCTCTCTCGCAAAAATGTCTAACTCATATTGTGCAGGATATTCATTTGAGGGTAAGTGATTCTCATGTTGAGTCCATTTCTTGTGTTGTACTGAATGGTTTGCCTGCTCCTCTAGTACTAGGCTTACTATGGTTCAAATATAATCCTACCATTGATTGGCAAACTAGACAGATCAGTAATTGGAGTGATTTTTGTATGGACAACTGTCACGGTGCATCAATTTCTGTAATATCCACTAAGGTGTTACCTCCATTTCTTTCTGATTTTTCAGACGTATTCTCTGAGGGCAGAGATCTGGAGTTACCCCCTCACCGAGAGTATGATTGCCCGATCAATCTTATTCCTGCTAGATCTAAATTGCCAAAATCTCAGTTTTATAAGCTTTCCTAACCCGAAAGAGTAGCTATTCCAGAGTATATTACCGAGAGTTTGGCAAAAGGACATTTTAGATCATCTAAGTCACCTGTGGCTGTCGGCTTCTTTTTTGTTAAAAGAAAAGCTGGGACTAGGGTTGAGTGAACAGTTCGAGTATAGTTTGAGTTCGTACCGAATTTTGGGGTGTTCGGGACACGGACCCGGACCCGAACATTTTTAAAAAGTTCGGGTTTGGGTCCCTTGCTCGGCGATTTCTTCCCGCTTTCTGAAGGGCTGCACAGCAGCCAATCAGCTAGCGTTTTACTTCTTGCCCTAAGAAGCCATCACAGCCATGCCTACTAATGGCATGGCTGTGATTGGCCAAGTGCAGCATGTGACCCAGCCTCTATTTAAGCTGGAGTCACGTAGCACCGCACGTCACACTGCTCTGATTAGTGTAGGGAGAAGACGCAGCTTCTGTGAGGGCGAGATTAGGCAGGGAAAAGTTAGCAACAGCACCTAATGAACTGATCGATCTACAGCTGTGAATGATTCAACTTCTGCTAGTTAATTGCTCACTGGTTTTTAGGTTGCACAGAGCTTTTTCTGTCACTTTGACCGGCGGCCATTTTGTGTCTTGTGGTGCACCTGCACAAGCTGCCACCAAGTCCATCAATCCATCAATACTAGTTTTTTTTTTGCTATATCCTACATCAGGGGCTTGGCTGTGCTTATTGTCACCCCTAGAAACTCAGGATAGAAATTTCTATATTTTATTAAGGGGTTAAATTCAATTGCCAAAATAGCAATCCCCTAAATCTGGTGTTCCAGCTGTGGCTAGCCAAGTGTAATACTGTCTGCTGTCTGGCAAAGTATAGATTTTTTTCTGTGGTGAAATTCAATTGCCAAAATAGCAATCCCCTAAATCTGGTGTCCCAGCAGTGGCTGGCCAAGTTTAATAGTGTCCGGCAAAGGATATATTTTTTTCTGGGGTGAAATTCAATAGCCAAAATAGCAATACCGTAAATCAGTGGTTTCAGCTGTGACTGGCCGTTAACAGCCAAACAAAACTAAAAATGTATTGCCCCGATTCTGTAGTTTGCAGAAACACCCCATATGTGGTCGTAAATGGCTATATAGCCACAAGGCAGGGCATAGAACGAAGGGAATGCCATATGGTTTCTTGAAGGCAGATTTTGATGGATTGGTTTATTTACACCATGTCCCATTAGAAGCCCCCCCTGATGTAGCCTAGACTAGAAACTCAAAAAAGTGACCCCATCTAAGAAACTACACCCCTCAAGGTGTTCAAAAAATACTTTACAAACTGTAACACCCTTTAGGTGTTCCACAAAACTTAATGGCGAAAGTAGAAACAATTTTAAAATTAAAATTGTTGTTATCTTGCCTCATAAACTTGAAATATAGAGCAACCAAAAATCATATTTATCCTAAAATAGTACCAAAACAACAACCACCATATCCTGTAGTTTCCTAGATGGGGTCACTTTTATGGAGTTTCTACTCAAGGGGTGCAGCAGGGGGCTTGAAAGGGTACATGGTGTAAATAAATCAGTCCTGCAAAATCTGCCTTCCAAAAACCATATGGCGTCCCCCTTCTTCTATGTCCTGCCGTTTAGCCAAATAGTAATTTAGGACCGCATATGGGGTGTTTCTGCAAACTACATAATCAGGGAAACTCATATTGAGTCTTGTTTGGCAGTTAACCCATTTTGTCCAGTAATAAAGTAAGGGTTACAATGGAAAATTTTCCAAAAAATCGAAATTCCTAAATTTTTTCTCCATCTGCCATTAACTCTAGTGGAACACCTAAAGGGTTAACAAAGTTTGTAAACCCAGTTTTGAATACCTTGAGGGGTGTACTTTCTTAGATGGAGTCACTTTTTTGGAATTTCTATTCTAGGGGTGCAACAGGGGGCTTGAAATGGGACATGGTATAAACAAAACCAGTCCCGCAAAATCTGCCTTGCAAACCCCATATGGCGTTCCCTTCCTTCTATGTCCTACCGTTTGGCCAAACAATAGTTTAGGACCACATATGGGGTGTTTCTGCAGACTACAGAATCAGGGCAACCCATATTGAGTCTTGTTTGGCAGTTAACCCTTACTTTATTACTTGAAAAAATGGATTAAAATGGAAATTTTTCCCAAAAATTGAAATTCTGAAATTGTTTCTCCATCTGCCATTAACTCTAATGGAACACCTAAAGGGTTAACAAAGTTTGTAAACCCAGTTTTGAATACCTTGAGGGGTGTACTTTCTTAGATGGAGTCACTTTTTTGGAATTTCTATTCTAGGGGTGCAACAGGGGGCTTGAAATGGGACATGGTATAAACAAAACCAGTCCCGCAAAATCTGCCTTGCAAACACCATATGGCGTTCTCCAGTGGTGGGTCAGAATGATGAAAGGAACCGCGGCACTCTCGTAGTGTTCAATCTTTTTATTGCTCCAAAAGTTGCGACGTTTCGACTTACAAAAAGTCTTTATCAAGCATATATGCAGATATGACGCCTTATTCCTTGCTGTGGGACCTCTCTCCTCTGTCTGGGTGCTGGGGCCTAAATAACTGAAAGTGGCCTTCTCCATTGGTGGGTGATATGACGCATGATTTTCTGCTATGGGACCTCTCTCCAATTGATATTGGTTAATTTTTATTTATTTTATTTTAATTCATTTCCCTATCCACATTTGTTTGCAGGGCATTTACCTACATTTTGCTGCCTCTAGCCCTCTTCTGGACTATTTTACAGCCTTTTTAGTGCCCAAAAATTTGGGTCTCCATTGACTTCAATGGGAATCGGGTTCGGGATGAAGTTCGGGTCGAGTTCGGATCCCGACCCGAACATTTTCGGGAAGTTCGGCTGAACTTCTCGAACCCGAACATCTAGGTGTTCGCTTAACTCTACTTCTAATACATCAAGGACACTACTCAAATAATATCGAGAGTCTACAATACCAACCACAGTGGATTCTGGGTAATTTGGATGTAAACTCCTTGTACACAATAATCAGTCATGAACAAGGAATAGAATCCCTAAAAAAAAACTGTTAAAATTACATGGACAATTCAAATCAGAACAAATAGACTACATAGCTGAGGGAGTTGAATTTATCCTGACTCATAACTATTTTTCTTATGAGTCGGACTTCTACCTTCAAACAAAGGGTACTGCCATGGGCAATAGGTTCGCCCCCAGTAATGCTAATTTATTTATGGCCCAATGGGAACAACAACATATTGCGCTTAGATTGGGGGAGGACCTAGTGCTCTGGCATAGATTTATAGATGACATCATCTTCATTTGGCAGAAAACAGAGAGCGAATTGGAAATATTCTTGGAAGAGATCAGAACAGTCTAAAATTTACTTTCAGTATTAGCACAAGACAAATAGAATTTTTGGATCTAATCATCAAAACACAAGAAGATCAGTTAATATGTAAAACTTATCAAAATCCGGAAACAAGAAACAGCCATATCCTCTACTCTAGCTGCCATCTACCCAGCTGGCTGTTAAACATCCCCAAAGGTCAGTTCAGATGGTTAAAAAGGAACTGTACGGTTGAAGAAGACTTTGAACAGGAAGCAATATGCATGAAAGAACAATTCCTTACTAAAAATTATCCTGCCCACCTCATTGAAAAATCACTCACTGAAGTAAGGAATATGGAAAGGGATTTCTTTTTTAAAGTAGAGGATATTAAGAAGAAGACTAAACATCAAGAACAAGAAGATCAAATTGGGATTATCCTCCCTTACAGTGCCCAACGTAGAAAAATAGAGACTATTATGATAAAAACATTGGCACCATATTGTAAAAGACAAAATTATAGGCCAATTTTTAGCCAATAGATCTAAAATTGTATACACCAAAGCACCAAACTTACAACTCAAAACAATCAAAAGAAGGATTCATCAAGAATGTATTCAATATGAAAAGTTTTTATAGATGTAATACATGCAATAACTGTAAAAGCACTAAATTCCCCCCAAAAAACAGTTAGGGCCTCCTCCACAAGTAATACCTTTACTTATGAAATAGATCTTTCTGTCCTGCAACACATCCAATGTATTGTATTTAATCGAATGTCGGTGTAAGAAGCAATACTGTATATTGGAAGAACAAAAAGATTATTAAAATCTACAATCTCTGAACAGATAACAAAAATTATAAACGGTTACGAAAAACATTCTCTATCTAAGCATTTCAAGTATCATCCTAATAAAGACCCAAGGCAATTAACATTCATGGCATTTGAAAAAGTAGAAGTTTAATGGAGAGGGGGAGACCATATTGCAAATATGTCGAGACAAGAAGCCAGACGTATATATGATTTCAGTACATTAATCCCTGATGGTCTAAATTCAGATTTTAACCGCTTCAACCCCCCTAGCTTAAACACCCTTAATGACCAGGCCACTTTTTACAATTCCGCACTACACTACTTTCACCGTTTATTGCTCTGTCATACAACTTACCACCCAAATGAATTTTACCTCCTTTTCTTCTCACTAATAGAGCTTTCATTTGGTGGTGTTTCATTGTTGCTGACATTTTTACTTTTTTTTGCCATTAATACAAATTTAACGACATTTTTGCAAAAAAATGACATTTTTCACTTTCTGTTGTAAATTTTTTTAAAAAAACTACATTTCTATATAAATTTTTCTCTAAATTTATTGTACTACATGTCTTTGATAAAAAAAAGTACAATAAGTGTATATTTATTGGTTTGGGTAAAAGTTATAGCGTTTACAAACTATGGTGCAAAAAAGTGAATTTCGGCATTTTGAAGCAGCTCTGACTTTCTGAGCACCTGTCATGTTTCTTCAGGCGCTAGAATGTCAGGATAGTATAAATACCCCCCAAATGACACCATTTTAGAAAGAAGACACCCCAAAGTATTCGCTGAGGGGCATGGTGAATTCATGTATCATTTCATTTTTTTTCACAAGTTAGCGGAAAATGACACTTTCTGAGAAAAAAAAAAAGAAAAAAGTTTCAATTTCTGCTAACTTCTGGCAAAAAAAAAAAAAATCTCAGACGGACTTACTATGCCCCTCAGTGAATACCTCAGGGTGTCTACTTTCCGAAATGGGGTCATTTGTGGGGTGTGTTTACTGTTCTGGCATTTTGGGCGGGGCTAAATTGTGAGCCACCATGTAAAACCTAAAGGTACTCGTTGGAATTTGGGCCCCTTTGCGCACCCAGGCTGCAAAAAAGTGTCACTTATGTGATATCGCCGTACTCAGGAGAAGTAGGGCAATGTGTTTTGGGGTGTATTTTTACATATACCCATGTTGGGTGAGAGAAATATCTCTGTAAATTGTCAACTTTGTATAAAAATTTTTAAAAGTTGTCTTTTACAGAGATATTTTTCACACAAAGTATGGGTATATATAAAAATACACACCAAAACACATTGCCCTACTTCTCCTGAGTAGGGCGATACCACATGTGTGCCACTTTTTTGCAGCCTGAGTGCAAAGGCTCTAAACCAATGAGTACCTTTAGATTTCACAGGGCATTTTATGCATTTGGATTCCAGACTTCTTCTCACGCTTTAGGGGCCCCTAAAATGCCAGGACAGTATAAATACCCACATGTGACCCCATTTTGAAAGAAGACACTCCAAGGTATTCCGTGAGGGGTATGGTGAGTTCATGTAAAATTTTATTTTTTGTCACAAGTTAGTGGAATATGAGACTTTGTAAAAAACAAAATAAAAAAAATATATATATCAATTTCCGCTAACTTGTGCCAAAAAATAAAAATTCTGTGAACTCGCCATGCCCCTCACGGAATACCTTGGGGTGTCTTCTTTCCAAAATGGGGTCACATGTGGGGTATTTATACTGACCTGGCATTTTAGGGGCCCTAAAGCGTGAGAATCCAAATGCGTAAAAATGCCCTGTGAAATCCTAAAGGTACTCATTGGTTTTAGGGCCCCTAAACCGCATCGATCAATGTGGATGAAAAAATCTCTGCCAAAATCAGTGACTGCGGTGCGGTGGGCTGGGCGCTAGCTACCTAACAAGTAGCTAACTAACTGGCGGTGATAAGGGACCCTTATGCCCCATTCACACGTCCGAAATTCTGTTTGCGGAACGGAATTGTGGACCCGTTCATTTCTATGGGGACAGACTTTGTCCCGCTCGGATCCGGAATTACGGATCCGCGCTTCCGGGTCTGCACTTCCGTTCCGCAAAAATATAGAACGTGTCCTATTCTTGTCCACAATTGCGGACAAGAAAAGCATTTTCTATATAGTTCTGGCAATGTGCGGATCTGCAAAATGCGGAAAGCACATTGCCGGTGTCCGTGTTTTGAGGATCTGCGGATCCGCGGATCCGTGGATCCGATCCAAGGATCCGTGAATCCACGGATCTGCAAAACACATATGGACGTCTGAATGGAGCCTTACAAGGGGTGTGATCAATGACAGGGGGGTGATCAGGGGGTCTAGATGGGGTTATCAAGGGGTTAACAAGGGGTTAATAGGTGAGGGGGGGGGTGGGGGGGTTAGTGTAGTGTTTGGTGCAACTTTCCATAGTTACCTGGTCCTCTGGTGGTCGATCCCAGCAAATGGGACCACCAGAGGACCAGGTAGCAGCTATATCAGACGCTGTTCACAAAACAGCGTCTGATATAGCTCTTTGATGCGATTTAATTCGCATCTACAGCCTGCCAGCGATGGATCATCGCTGGAAGGCTGTAGCAGAACTCCCGAGACGCGCTTCACTGTGAACGCGCGTTCACAGGAAGTCTCGGCTCTCGCGAGATGGCGCGCCGATGCGTCGTCTCAGAGCTACAGGACCGCCTGCAGGACGCATCCCTGCGTTAGGCGGTCCTGTAGCGGTTAAATTGTTTGGTTTCCTTTAAGATTAGCCGTGTGGGTGCCCTTCGCCGATGGGACATCAGAGTCCAGCTGTTTTACCAGCATTCCGATCTCCCCTTAGTGGAGGGCCTCCACCCAAACTCACGAATGAGAGCATTGAAGACATTAAACAACAAAATAGAAAACAAAATGAAGGATATTAATAGGAAATACAGATCCCATTCAATACTCGACACCTACTATGAGGGATATATATTCCTTATAGTTTTTATGTAATCTTGAGTATGTATGTTATGTTTTTTTTTTATATTGTTTTGTAGAAATAATCAAGAAACCCTTGAAAGGGGAGAACAAAACGCAAATATTAAGAAAACGCATTTAAAACGGACAGTAATCGCATGTGACAGTAATCGCATTTGAAGGCAACCTATAATTACACCTATATCGGGTTTTGGAGATAACCTAGATGGGTATAAAAAGGAAGTCCTTTTTCTGTTATAAATATAGCGACTGAGGAAGAGATCAGAGAACCTCGAAATCCGTTTAGCAAGCTCATTATAACACCCATCAGGAATACATTAAATATCCTGCAACATTCTGTCTAATAAACAGCGCAAAACAGGCAAATATAACAACTTTACAATTAACTCACTTTATCTGCAGTGCCTGGTTTATCAGATTTGACTGAGGGTCACATGACCTGTGATGTCAGCTTCTCTCCCTGCTCTGATAAAGTTGGTTTCACAAGCCTGTAAACGAGAGGTCACTGTGCTGGCCATGCCTCCCTTCACTGCCGGGCTGCCTGCTCTCTCCTAGGATTCTTAACCCCTTCAGCTGCACAGCGTGGGTAGCTGCAGGCAATGATGAGACAATGCTGGGCATTGCACAAGAAGGTAGGGGGAAGATCCTGTGTGTATAAGCAGTGTCATTATACAGCTGGGACTTGTAGTTCTACACATACAAGTTGCTGTTGATTCTCCCAGCACTCAGGGCAGCTCTTGTATCCACTCCCTTAGCTTTGCAGTAGGAGAGGCAGAGATTGTTGTTATTGCATGTAAACAAGGACCAGAAAAGAACCAGGGAAATGAGGAAATATATATTTTTTTGCCTAAAACTTGCTTAGCTTAGTCATATATCGCTGCCCATCAGATTTTCAGTGCTAGAAATATTTTTTTTTAATAACTCTGACAACTCCTTTAACAAAGAAAAGAGCAGACGATACATCAGAGGGAAACACCACATGACATCATCTTAGTCACGTGAAACGCTAGAACTCCGAACACAGCAGACAACTACCACCACGTGGGATGCTGAGTCCGGATTGAAACACATACTGTATACTTAGATAGGGTGAGTGTATGTATCCTCAGGTGGGACGCCACCGGAATCTACAAACCAACTGAACAGTGAGTAAAAGAACTTATAAAGCAATCCCCATCATTAGAAAATAGTCACAAAATTCAGCGGCTCAGCCTTTTTTCGTTTATGGATAGGCGCTCTCCTTGTAGGTCCACCCTTTGGCCCCAAAAAAAGAATAGAAAACGTGCTATGTCAAGGGGCACACACACTTAAGAACACCCAATATTTTATTGCCAGCTCGATAAAAATGCTGACACGATGCACAATAATAATGCAGTAAAATGAAATAAAATCTCCTAGTTAAGATATCCTTCTTATGTATTCCCATCAATAAGGTGAAGATAAGTAACAAAATAGTCCAACTAACATGGTTTGAGTCCTCATCCAGATACAGCCTTTTGAGTTAGTCGCAATATCGTAGCGGCACTATGACCCCCACACCAATGTAGCACTGTGGAGTGGCAGTGTAAAACAGTTTATGCAGCTGCACCAATGTGTGAAATGTTAGATCACAATAGATCCTTTCATTGCCGTTAGAATGTCCAATCCTCCTTATTATTCCCTCAAGTGGAGTATTATAAAAAGTTGTACATGGTTACGTGCTTACCACTCTTCACCGCTCTCTCGCAGCTTTGCTGACCGACAACCTCCCTTACGCGGCGTCCCACGTGGTGCGCTATGCTCCGGCGTGGGGTCCCACATAACCCGGATGCTAGGGAACAGGAAGAAGCGGGGTGCCGTCAGTGGAGTGGATATGTGCGGTCCTAAAGTCCGGACTTGATTCAGCGCTGGACCGACAAACAGACAAGTGTCAAAATGGGCAATAGATGATCTTGGCCAATAGCGATTCATCTGTAATGTCCTCAACATGCTGCAGCAATGAAACGCTCACTCCTTTCACGCCAAACGCGTTTCGGGGTGCTTTACCCCTTCCTCAGTGGTATTGAGAGTGAGCGTTATAATCCCATATATAGGGATTTCAATTACCCATAATCCTATAGTGGCAATATGTGACCTAGAAGGCCTGGTGTGGATCAAATGGATTTTGAACACTCACACAGTAATACACATTACAAATGTTAATAAAAAACTTTTCCTCCACTTCAAGAATTAAAACATGGAAATGCTTCTATAAAAAACATAAATAAACATATAAATAGGAAAAAGAAACTTATTGCAAATAAAACACAATAAAAATGCAACAGAACCGCATGATATGTCATATGCGTTTTCTATGCGATTTTTGTTGTTTTTAAATCTATAACGCCAGCTGTAAATCAAACAACAGATCAGATGAAGGATGATAGTGGTAGTGTGGGGGAGGGGAGTTTGGTAGGGAGGGGAGATCAGAGTGTCGATAGAAACGACCAGACTCCGATGTCACATCACCGCCAGACTACCCCCCACTATAAAAACCCAAATAGCTCAAATTCGGCATTCAGGCCTTTGGGGATCAAGGTGTCGAAGTCAAAGATCCTTCGCGTTTCTTGTCTTGACATTCGAGCTACATGGTTTCCCCCTCTCCAAAACCTTTTCACCTTTTCTATGGCTCAAAATTTCATATCTGAGGGATCACAATTGTGAAACATTTTGAAATGTTGAGATGGTGAGTGTGTCTCCAGTCCCTTTTTTATAATTGCAATATGATCAGCCACTCTTTTCTTTAAGGTTCTTTTCGTTCTCCCTATGTATTGTTTTTTACACCCACATTCCAACATATAGATGACATCAACTGTATCGCATGTCAGACCATCTTGGATATTCATCTCAAAGCCATTTACCATAGACTGTGCTACAGTTGTTTTTTTGGGGAAGATATGTACTCCACACCTTCCAATAAGAAACCTATTTGATCTTCCGGAATCACACTGTTTCACCTCAGTTGTTTTAGTAACGCATCTTTTCCTTTCTTATGGTCAATAATGGTGTATAGGGATCCGACATCCAGCGTACCCAAGATCCAATTGTCACACCACTGAATCCCCTCAAGTGTTCTGATAATATCAGTAGTGTCGCGGATATAGGACGGTATGGACTTGACATAAGGTTGTAACCATTCATCTATAAATTTAGATAGGTTACCTGAAATTGAATTGATCCCCGACACTATGGGAAGCCCAGGAGGGGACTGTAAGTCCTTATGGATCTTGGGAATGCAGTAGAATGTTGGAATCCTTTTCTTGGACATTCTAACTGATCTAACATTTTACACATTGGTGCAGCTACACAAACTGTTTTACACTGCCAATCCCCATCATTACCACTAATTGCTCACTGGAAATCAGGATAAATAAATCTGCTGAACATTAACTATATGTATGAAGCTAACAATACAACCATCATGAACTATTAACACTATTTTGGTTATTGTTACCAACTACTAATATTGTTAATGGAATATCAGTCTCCGCTATGTACTGTTGTGAGTAAATAAGAACTTACCATCAGTAAATAATATTGATAATCCAATCCATAAATGTTATTGACATTGTAACAACAACTTGTCATCTATATCTTCTAACAATTGGTCGTTCACTTGTAACTTTTCCATCTACAAACACTGTTTAATAGTGTCAACAGAAGAATCCATCAACTATATGCGCTACTATTAGTTGCAAGCATTGTTGCGAACACGGTATCGCTAAGTGTAATCGCTACTGTGAACACAATACTGTCAAATACAATGTTGCCAATATATGGCTAGTCCACTAGCAATAAGGTGTATTTTTTTCTATTTTATTTCATTTTAGTTTAATGTAATTTTTTGCATGCTTTTTAAGTATATTGTGATATGAATAAACCTATTCTAGTTAACATACACACATATATTCCTTGAGTGATATAGATTCAGATGGTGAGTGCCCAATTATCTTATGAGTCTATTGATCTATTTTTTAATTCATTTAATAAATCTCTCATTTATTTATTCATGCAATTAAATAATTATTAAAATATATATACACATATATATACTACACAATAAGCCCGTTAGAATAACGGCCGCTAAAACAGAAGTGCATAAACATTAGTAGGAACTATCAATCTTAAATGGCAAGGGAACTTGACCACATTGGCTTTTTGCCCACACTGGTCTGCTCTCAGTTTCCATATCGGGCACATCGAGTCTGTAGAAGAACACTGCGGTAACGCAGCCTGCCCGCCCTGTATTGATTCCTCCAAGCCAGAGGGTAGCAGGACTGTCGGGGTTTAGCAGCGGCTCTCTCATACTCCTTTTGTCCGTGAGGAGGCATGGTTAACGCCGCTCTCCCCACCCATACATGATCAGCGCCGCACACACGCTGGTCTCCAGCCATCAGCTGCACCTAGCCGTCCTCTGCCCATCTGAGCACAGAAACCAGTGAGGAGCCAGCTTACCTCGGCCCAGGTGTGGAAGTTTCCCTGGCTCTGCCGCCAGGATGAGTTCCCCTCCCCTTGGTGATGACTCACAGTCCCCGGCTGCTGGCGGTGTCCTCGTCGGCTGCCTCCAGTGCGCAGTCCGGATTATCGCTCGCAGGTTAGGCTGCTGAATAAGCCTTTAGCTGTGAGGCTTGGCTACACACAGGGGGTTATGTCACACAGCCCGGGGCAGACTTCACCAGGAAGGGGCTGACAGGCCCCGGGAGGACTAACACTGTCATCCATTGTGCTGCACACAGACTGCTTGGTTCCTCCCGAAAATAGGACTTCTTGTCCTCCGGTGTCTCAGGTTTGTGAGTGTTCCGGTTTTAAATATGTAGAGATAAAATTGGGAGAGTTTGCCATAAAAGATATATAGACGATTTGTTCATCATCTGGGATGGTGATGAGAAATCAGCACTTGGTTTCTGTAACAGCCTCAACCTCACAGACTGGAATATCTGTGGCTGGTGTTCTCTGCAACTGAGAGTGCCCCGGAGGATTTCGTGCTGTCTTCCCCATCACTGCACTGCCGACCGAGGGAGGCATCTGCTAACAGTGAGTTCCCAAGGAACTACTACCCCCATCGGCCCACCGTCACCTCACGTGTTGTCCCTGCGGTCCAGCATGCTACACTTTTATCTATGCCCCCGTTACGCCACCCGAAAACTGACTTTTATAATATGGTAATTAGCCTCTAGGAGCAGGGGGGGGGGGCGTTATTCCTGCACCTAGAAGCTCTGTTTACCCACCTTTGTTGCCTCCATCCAAGTCCTGATTGACAGGGCCAGGCAGCGCTCGCATCTGTCTGCCAGCCCTGTGCTCTGGGAAATGTCACGCGGTTCAGAATTCTGCGTAGGCGCGGCGAGGAAGCTGGCAGCCGGCGAGCATCTTTCCCTCACCGCGCCTGTGCAGAATACTGAACCGCGCGAGATTTCCCCTGAGCACAGGGCTGGCAGACGGATGTGAGCGCTGCCATGGCCCTGTCAATCAGGACTTCGAGGGAGGAAACAAAGGTGGGTAAACTGAGCCTCTAGGTACAGGAACAACGCCCCCCTTCTCCTATAGACTAATTACCATATTATAAAAGTAAGTTTTCTGGCGTAACGGGGCATAGATAAAAGTAGGAATAGGCTAGTTAGGGTCTGCTGACATTAGCTCATCGCTAATGTCACCTAGCTTAATAGGGTAAAATCTGGTGACAGAAACCCTTTAATACCAGACACTTCAATTCTGAAGTTCATTCCATCAAGGTCTAGGCAGCGCCAAAGGTGTCCGCAGCTACGTTTTTTACAGGTTATTTTTCTACAGGCTATAACATAGAACAACACTGCGGTACTTAGGGGAGAAGGGAAGGGGAGAATTATTTTATTTTTTTAGAGGGAAGGGGGTTATGAGGTAAAAGAAGAGGAAAGTTTTGGGGAATTTCTTTCGATGCTGACAGTTCTGTGGCTTCGTGCTTGTCATTTCGCCGGTATACTGGCTCTTTGTCCAGAGGACCTTTTGAGTGGATTTTTTCCTCCAGAATATGCAGATGCTGAAAGAAAGAAGGATCAGAGATTTGATATCAATCCTTATTATTTAGGGGCAGATTTACTATTCCTCCACTATTCCATGGGCGCCACATTACTCATGGCTTTAGATGCTTTCCTGCTCCTCCCAAGACACTTTGTAAAGAGTCTAGAGAAGGGGCCGAGGCTCGGTAGATGTATTAAAGACCCCAGAGATAAGAATGGAGTGCGACAGGTTTTGTGTGCAAAATAAAGCCAAAAAGTAAGTTAACCTTGAGCTGGTGTAATGTAGAGAAACGAACCTAATGTCACGCAAGATGGCCACAGCGTGCACCACTGGGATAAATTTGGCGCATCTTGTGACTGTCTGGACTACGTTTACGCTGTGTAAATATTAAGCAGCATTAATAGATGTGGTCCATAGAGTAACTTATAAATGTTACCTACCATAGGCCAGCAGTCATCATGAGGGTGACGGAGCCGGCCACTGATGTTCCTGTGAGGGGGCTATTGCTCTTACGTAGTCCCTCAAGAAGCGGCGGCTCAGGCGCTGTGATGTCAAGCACGTCAGGAAGTTCAGGGCGAGGCTGGTGTTTTTCTGCCGTCTGGTTCCCATCCTTTCAGAACTAAATGAGAAAGAATGAGATGAATAGTTCATACCATGAAGACAGTGACCATGACATGGTGGAGTATCTAAAAGAGAGGAAATCACATTCTACATAGAATTTATCAGAATCATCTCTTTCATGGCTCATAATTACTTCCCGCCACGATCAGTAAGATCAGTGCGTGCGCCAAATGTATACCTACTGTACGGAGCAATGGAGAGGCTGCAGAGCTGACAGGAGCACCACGGCCTCTATATACAGCTGATCAGCAGGGGTGCCCACCCCCACCACCCTAATACTGATGGCCTATCCTACAGAAAAACCATCAATATTACTATTCGGACAAACTCTTCAATTATATTGAAATACTTCCATTCACCTTAGACTCATATGGTGCGAATCTACTACTGGTCTATAGAGACTACAGTGTGAATGGGGGCCACCCTCATTTATAAGGAACCCGTCACAGTGAAGAAGCAGTGCAGGTTATAGAGCAGGAGGAGCTGAGCAGACTGGTCTATAGTTTTATGGGAATAGGTTCAGTAGAACTTGTACTTAACCATTTCTAGCCCTGCTCTTCCTATATGTAGAAGTCCGGTGGGTGGTCTTACCAGCGATTGATAGCCTTCCATACATACTGTAAGTGTACATAAAGAGGTAACTTCCAGTCACTGATAGGACCGCCCACTGGACTCCTAAGTGTAGAAAGATTAGGAATGTAAATGGATTAATTCCAAGCACCGCTTATCAATCTGCTCAGCTCCTCCTGCTCTATAACAGGCTGCCTGCAGATTACCCTGAATTGTCATGCTGACAGGTTCCTTCAAGACTCCAACCAAACCCTCATCCTCACATTGAAGAGCATAGATCGGAAAATGTGATGTACTAGTAAAATGTCATTTACCATGTCTTCGATCGCTAGGATCTCTGCATTGGGTCCTCTGTGCCCAGGGCGTGGTGGAAGAGATTAGCTGTGGGGTGCACTAGATGACCCAGCCACGGGCGGTGAAAAGGCGCGAGAGTCATTGGGACATCTTCTTCAGATGTTATTTTCTCGCCCACTAGCCCATACAGTTGGAGATGACAAGGCTGGAAGATGGTTCTGGACTAAAAGAAAAAAAGCACAAAAAATGATCATTAGGAAGAAGACGACAATGTATTCTCCTCTACAGCGTTAGATTTCCAGATTAGTTATATTACCGCCAGATGTTATCTCCCGCGCCAACCACCAGAATATTCGTTTCCACGCAGATCTATTATCTGAAATGATCCCTCCGTTTCACAGACATCAGGTCCTTTTATCCATTCCATGATTGTAATGAGATTGGCAAGAAAGCCGACGGCACCGACTATAAATGACATCAAATCTCCAAGGAAGGAAAGGAGCCTGGACCAATCGATGTTTATCTGCAACAAGAAAGGGAATCGTTGTTAAAGTGATGTTGAGGATCTTATAAGGGGTAACATTATTGGGGATATTGGGGGTAATAGTATTCTTTCCACCTGATCACCATAGATCTCCTCCGCAGCAAGTCCTTTAGAGGCAGAGCTACAGGGAAGAGCACATGGTGACGTAGGTCTGGGCCTGTACACAGTCTCTATTAGGCCTCTGGAGCTTAAATGTCCATATCATGTCTGATATCGGCATAACCCTTGTAAGTAGCAGGGACTGAATTGTCAGGACTGTTTATAATTTTTATAGACAATCCTTCCAAATATTGGTGGTCCCAGGTGGAGAATGTCTCATACGTATATAAGCCAGCCCCCATCCCCCGTTTATTTTTGAGCCATGGGTTTAAATGCCCCGAATTTATCAAAATGAATGTTGGTAACTATGCAATAGTGTGAATATTAGGAATATGTAACATGTGGATTCAGAAGGATAAATCCCCCCCCCCCCCCCCCATCCCCATAACAAGAATGATTCTTCTTTGAATATCACACTCACAAAAGAGGTCTTCTTTTTAAGGAGGTGAATGAAAGCCACACAAGGTGACTCGGGTGGATCAGGTGGTAATGGAGCAATCTGAAAGAAAATAGAAGGAAATGATGAGTCTGAGGAAGGTGGATTTAAGGTGGTGGTGACGCTGTATTCGCAAATCCTCCATATGGACATTCCCAGGGGTCACAATGGCCAAGAATGTTAAGGTGATTGGATTCTGAAAGGGAAAAACTCTAGGAAAACCATTCACTTAAGGCAGTGCTTCTCAATTATTTTCTGTCATGCCCCCTAGGAAGAAGAAAACATTTCGCGCCCCGCACGACTGTAAATAGTTATAAGTACACCAATCTCCCCACAGGCGAGGGCCATTAACACCCCCCCAAATCATGTGCAGGCTCCATTAACCCCCTCCCCAATCATGTGCAGGGTCCAGGCTTCCCCCTCCCCAAATCATGTGCAGGCTCTCTCCCCTCCCCAAAATCATGTGCAGGCTCCATTAACCCCCTCCCCAAATCATGTGCAGGCTCCATTAACCCCCTCCCCAAATCATGTGCAGGCTCCATTAACCCCCTCCCCAAATCATGTGCAGGCTCCATTAACCCCCTCCCCAAAATCATGTGCAGGCTCCATTAACCCCTCCCCAAAATCATGTGCAGGCTCCATTAACCCCCTCCCCCAATCATGTGCAGGCTCCATTAACCCCCTCCCCCAATCATGTGCAGGCTCCATTAACCCCCTCCCCAATCATGTGCAGGCTCCATTAACCCCCTCCCCCAATCATGTGCAGGCTCCATTAACCCCCTCCCCCAATCATGTGCAGGCTCCATTAACCCCCTCCCCCAATCATGTGCAGGCTCCATTAACACCCCCCCACCACATATACTTACCTTCCTGGAAGTGCTGGATGCAGGCCTCTTCCGGCCTGTGTCCCGCTCTGCACTTCTGCTCAGGCGGCGCGATGACGTCATCGCGCCGCTTGAACCGCTCTGATAGGCTGCCGGCACAAGGCCCGCAGCCTATCAGAGGAGCAGGGAGGGAGACGCCTCCCTCCACTGCCGCACAGCACAGCGATCTGTATCGCTGTCCAGAGGACGGCGATACAGATCACTATGGAGATGAACGCTTCCACAGTGGAAGCGTTCATCTCCTGTGAACTGGAGCCCCCCTTTACAGAGCCTCGCGCCCCTGGGGCGCGCCCACTATTTGAGAAACACTGACTTAAGGATACATTGAGTTATGAAAGACAATAACCAAAGGTTTCATTTCTATCTGTTTTCTTAATTCTACATTTGGGATCTTTTTTAATCATTACATGGTGATTGCGTTTGTCCTAATTCTCTTCATTCCTGTAAGATTCTTGGCTTTGGGTGGGAAATTATACGTCATAAATTCAGTCTAGTATAAAGTAAAATACTCCAGAAGTGTCTACTTACTCCGAAGATATTCTCCTCGACCCACCCAAGGATCTTCTCGACCCGAGACGGTTCCTCCTTTGCTGGGACAGGTCTTTCTATAAAAATCTGAAAAAGAAGATTGTGAATGAGCCTTAACAATCTGCTCGTCCCTCATCCTCTCATTAACTCTTGGATCGAGCCACGACTACAGATGTGACCACCGGGGAAATGGGAGAGTTATGGAGAGAAGTTACAGAACTTAGGGAACATGTCTGTGTAATATTGGTAGTAAATAGTTAATCACCCCAATCACCGTCTCCTGTATGTCTGCACAGCAGTCCCAAAACAGGGCAAAGCCTTCTTTGGGGCGGAACAGCCGGTGGAACGACCTACAATAAAAAGTGAAACAATTAAAAGAAAAGCAGATTTCAGAATAAGAAGTGACTTATCATGGGGGCAGTAATGGGTGTCAGTGGTCACTGCTTTCCTGAAGTAGTGATGGATTTGACCATTATGCAGATAACACAATTGTATGGGGCCCCAGAGATGGGGAGGTGGGGGTGCTTCCCCCTGGCAGCTGGCACCGCCATCTATTATAACTACATCTATGTCGTTGGGCCATGGATTCAGTTGAATACAGCGGTGAAACAGGACGCTGTGATTTCCACCATTCACCCTGCGAATGACAGTCTGGTGCTGGCAGGTACGATAAAGTGACTTCATCTCAACTTCTGCGTCTGGCCACCAGACAGACCAGAGCAGATCGCCAGTGACTAGAGATGGCCCGAACTATCCGCCGGCGAACAGTTCCCGGCGAACATAGCTTGTTCGCGTTCGCCTCTGCCGGGCGAACATATGCGATGTTCGGTCCGCCCCCTATACATCATCATTGAGCAAACTTTGACCCTGTACCTCACAGTCAGCAGACACATTCCAGCCAATCAGCAGCATACCCTCCCTCCCAGACCCTCCCACCTCCTGAACAGCATCCATTTTAGATTCATTCTGAAGCTGCAGTCTTAGTGAGAGGAAGGAGAGTGTAGTAGCTGCTGATTTAATTGGGAAATCGATAGCTAGGCTAGTGAATTCAGTGTCCACTCCAGTCCTGAAAGACTCATCTGATCTCTGCTGTAAGGACAGCGTCCTGACAGCACCCCAAAAAGCCCTTTTAGGGCTGCAACATTAGTCTGCTTTTTTTTTCCTTTATATACATATTGCAGTTGCCTGGCCTGCCTGTGTGTGAGGAGCTGCAGGCCCACAGACTGTAGTGTGCCCACTGCCAGTGCCCACCCCTGTCATCCCATGTGGTACAGGACTTTGCATCAAAAAAAGGCATTTAATTTTTACACTTTAATCTAAGGTTAGTTGCCTGCCAGTGTGTGTCAGGCTGACTTCCACTGACTGTAGTGTGCCCACTGCCAGTGCCCACCACTCATACCGGCTGGCACAGGACTTTGCATAAAAACGCATTTAATTTTTACACTTTAGTGTAATTTCAGCTGCTTGCCTGCTGCTAGTGTGTGTCAGGCCGACTTCCACTGACTGTAGTGTGCCCACTGCCAGTGTCCACCACTCATACCGGCTGGCACAGGACTTTGCATAAAAAAGGCATTTAATTTTTACACTTTAGTGTAATTTCAGCTGCTTGCCTGCTGCTAGTGTGTGTCAGGCCGACTTCAACTGACTGTAGTGTGCCCACTGCCAGTGCCCACCCCTGTCATCCCGTGTGGCACAGGACTTTGCTTAAAAAAAAGGCACTTAATTTTTACACTTTAATCTAAGGTTAGTTGCCTGCCAGTGTGTGTCAGGCTGACTTCCACTGACTGTAGTGTGCCCACTGCCAGTGTCCACCACTCATACCGGCTGGCACAGGACTTTGCATAAAAAAGGCATTTAATTTTTACACTTTAGTGTAATTTCAGCTGCTCACCTGCTGCTAGTGTGTGTCAGGCTGACTTCCACTGACTGTAGTGTGCCCACTGCCAGTGCCCGCCACTCATACCGGCTGGCACAGGACTTTGCATAAAAAAGGCATTTAATTTTTACACTTTAGTGTAATTTCAGCTGCTTGCCTGCTGCTAGTGTGTGTCAGGCCGACTTCAACTGACTGTAGTGTGCCCACTGCCAGTGCCCACCCCTGTCATCCCGTGTGGCACAGGACTTTGCTTAAAAAAAAGGCACTTAATTTTTACACTTTAATCTAAGGTTAGTTGCCTGCCAGTGTGTGTCAGGCTGACTTCCACTGACTGTAGTGTGCCCACTGCCAGTGTCCACCACTCATACCGGCTGGCACAGGACTTTGCATAAAAAAGGCATTTAATTTTTACACTTTAGTGTAATTTCAGCTGCTTGCCTGCTGCTAGTGTGTGTCAGGCCGACTTCCACTGACTGTAGTGTGCCCACTGCCAGTGCCCACCACTCATACCGGCTGGCACAGGACTTTGCATAAAAAGGCATTTAATTTTTACACTTTAGTGTAATTTCAGCTGCTTGCCTGCTGCTAGTGTGTGTCAGGCCGACTTCCACTGACTGTAGTGTGCCCACTGCCAGTGCCCACCACTGTCATACCGGGTGGCACAGGACTTTGCCGATAAAAAGGCATTTAATTTTTACACTTTAGTCTAAGTTCAGTTGCTTGCCTGCTGCCAGTGTGTGTCAGGCCGACTTCCACTGACTGTAGTGTGCCCACTGCCAGTGCCCACCACTCATACCGGCTGGCACAGGAGCTTTGCATAAATAAGGCATTTAATTTTTACACTGTAGTCTAAATTCAGTTGCTTGCCTGCTGCTAGTGTGTGTCAGGCCGACTTCCACTGACTGTAGTGTGCCCACTGCCAGTGCCAACCACTCATACCGGCTGGCACAGTAGCTTGCCGATAAATAAGGCATTTAATTTTTAGACAGTAGTCTAAATTCAGTTGCTTGCCTGCTGCCAGTGTGTGTCAGGCCCACTTCCACTGACTGTAGTGTGCCCACTGCCAGTGCCAACCACTGATACCGGGTGGCACAGTAGCTTGCCGATAAATAAGGCATTTAATTTTTAGACAGTAGTCTAAATTCAGTTGCTTGCCTGCTGCCAGTGTGTGTCAGGCCCACTTCCACTGACTGTAGTGTGCCCACTGCCAGTGCCAACCACTGATACCGGGTGGCACAGTAGCTTGCCGATAAATAAGGCATTTAATTTTTAGACAGTAGTCTAAATTCAGTTGCTTGCCTGCTGCCAGTGTGTGTCAGGCCCTCTTCCACTGACTGTAGTGTGCCCACTGCCAGTGCCAACCACTGATACCGGGTGGCACAGTAGCTTGCCGATAAATAAGGCATTTAATTTTTAGACAGTAGTCTAAATTCAGTTGCTTGCCTGCTGCCAGTGTGTGTCAGGCCCGCTTCCACTGACTGTAGTGTGCCCACTGCCAGTGCCAACCACTGATACCGGGTGGCACAGTAGCTTGCCGATAAATAAGGCATTTAATTTTTAGACAGTAGTCTAAATTCAGTTGCTTGCCTGCTGCCAGTGTGTGTCAGGCCCGCTTCCACTGACTGTAGTGTGCCCACTGCCAGTGCCAACCACTGATACCGGGTGGCACAGTAGCTTGCCGATAAATAAGGCATTTAATTTTTAGACAGTAGTCTAAATTCAGTTGCTTGCCTGCTGCCAGTGTGTGTCAGGCCCTCTTCCACTGACTGTAGTGTGCCCACTGCCAGTGCCAACCACTGATACCGGGTGGCACAGTAGCTTGCCGATAAATAAGGCATTTAATTTTTAGACAGTAGTCTAAATTCAGTTGCTTGCCTGCTGCCAGTGTGTGTCAGGCCCACTTCCACAGACTGTAGTGTGCCCACTGCCAGTGCCAACCACTCATACCGGGTGGCACAGTACCTAGCACGCGTAGTACCACTTATCTAAAAAAAATGACAGGCAGAGGCAGGCCACTCGCAGGGGCCGTCGTGGTCGTGGTGCTGTGATTTCCACTGTCCCTGGAATAATGCCCAGTTTTCAGAGGCCACGCACTCCTGAACCCGAAAAATTCAGAGGACGTAGTTGACTGGCTTAGACAGGACACCCAATCTTCAACAGCTTCCGCTAAGAACCTTGACGCACCATCCTCCTCCAGCTCAGCTTCGGTCACCTGCCTCAAGTTACCACGCACCCGCCCGTCGCCACCACCACCACTACCACCACAGCCACCACAGCCGCTTCACTTGATCCGTCAGAGGAGTTATTTACACATCAGTTGGATGCAATTAGTGATGCGCAACCATTATTGCCAGATGATGTAGATTACGGGATATGTCTCAGTCAGGCAGGATTACACACATGGACGTACAGTGTGATGATGATGATGATGATGTTGTACCCGCTGCTGCTTCCTTTGCTGAGGTGTCAGATACAAGTGAAGCGGTTGATGATGACGATGTGTCCACGGATGCCACGTGGGTGCCTGCTCGAAGAGAAGAAGAGGGGGAAAGTTCTGAAGGGGAGACAGAGAGAATGAGGAGACGAGTTGGAAGCAGGGGGAGGTCGTCGCAAGGAGTTAGTGGCACAGTCAGACAGCATGTATCGGCACCTGGGGTCAGCCAGACAGCACGCCAGTCAACGCATGCTGTTGCCACCACTAGAATGCCGTCATTGCAAAGCTCAGCAGTGTGGCATTTTTTTGTGTGTCTGCCTCTGATAAAAGCAATGCCATTTGCAACCTGTGCCAAAAGAAACTGAGTCGTGGGAAGTCCAACACCCACCTTGGTACAACTGCTTTGCGAAGGCACATGATCTCACATCACAAACGCCTATGGGATCAACACATGAGTACAAGCAGCACACAAACTCAAAGCCACCATGCTCCTCCTGGTCCAGCATCTTCAGCCACGCCAACCACTGCTGTCCTCCCTGCCCCCTCTCAACCACCCGCCACTCCATCTCTCACCTTCAGCAGTTCCTGCTCATCTGCCCACAGTCAGGTGTCTGTCAAGGACATGTTTGAGCATAAGAAGCCAATGTCACAAAGTCACCCCTTGCCCGGCGACTGACAGCTGGCTTGACGGAACTCTTAGCCCGCCAGCTTTTACCATACCAGCTGGTAGAGTCTGAGGCCTTCAAAAATTTGTCGCTATTGGGACACCACAGTGGAAGGTACCCGACGAAATTTTTTTCAAAAAGGCAATCCCAAACCTCTACCATGTCATTGAAAAGGAAGTCATGGCATCTCTGGCATACAGTGTTGGGGCAAGGGTCCATCTGACCACTGATACCTGGTCTGCAAAGCACGGTCAGGGCAGGTATATCACGTATACTGTGCATTGGGTCAACCTGCTGACGGCTGACAAGCATGGAATGCGTGGCTCCGCAGCGGAGTTGGTGACACCACCACGACTTGCAGGCAGACCTACTGCCACCTCCTCTACTCCTACTCCATCCTCTTCAATATCCTCCTCGGCTGAGTCCTCTTCTGCTGCGGCGCCTGGCTGCACATCAACTGATTCCCCCAGCTCCCCAGGGGCTATTCCACATCCCGGATACGACAGTGTCACGCTATCTTGGGGTTGACTTGCCTGAAAGCAGAGAGCCACACAGGACCAGCACTCCTGTCCGCCCTGAACGCACAGGTGGATCAGTGGCTGACCCCGCACCAACTGGAGATCGGCAAAGTGGTGTGTGACAATGGAAGCAATCTGTTGGCGGCATTAAATTTGGGCAAGTTGTCACATGTGCCGTGCATGGCACATGTGTTGAATCTCATCGTACAACGTTTTGTGTCTAAGTACCCAGGCTTACAGGACGTCCTCAAGCAGGCCAGGAAGGTGTGTGGCCATTTCAGGCGTTCCTACACGGCCATGGCGCACTTTTCCGATATTCAGCGGCGAAACAACATGCCAGTGAGGCGCTTGATATGCGACAGCCCGACACGTTGGAATTCAACACTCCTAATGTTCGACCGCCTGCTCCAACAAGAAAAAGCCGTCAACGAGTATTTGTATGACCGGGTGCTAGGACAGCCTCTGCGGAGCTGGGAATCTTTTTGCCACGTTACTGGACACTCATGCGCAATGCCTGTAGGCTTATGCGCCCTTTTGAGGAGGTGACAAACCTAGTCAGTCGCACCGAAGGCACCATCAGCGACCTCATCCCATTTGTTTTCTTCCTGGAGCGTGCCCTGCGAAGAGTTCTGGATCAGGCTGTAGATGAGCGTGAAGAGGAAGAGGAAGAGTTGTGGTCACCATCACCACCAGAAACAGCCTTGTCATCATCGCTTGTCGGACCTGCAGCAACGCTGGAAGAGGAGTATGAGGAAGAGGAGTCAGAGGAGGAATGTGGTGGCTTTGAGGAGGAGGAAGACCAACCACAGCAGGCACCCCAGGGTGCTCGTTGTTGTCACCTATCTGGGACCCATGGTGTTGTACGTGGCTGGGGGAAGAACAGACCGCCAATGACATCAGTGAGGACGAGGAACGGGAAATGAGTAGCTCTGCATCCAACCTTGTTCAAATGGGGTCTTTCATGCTGTCATGTCTGTTGAGGGACCCACGTATAAAAAGGATAAAGGAGAACGATCTGTACTGGGTGGCCACGCTACTAGACCCCGGTATAAGCAGAAAGTGGCAGAAATGTTACCAAATTACCGAAAGTCGGAAAGGATGCAGCAGTTCAAAACCAAACTAAAAATATGCTTTACACAGCTTATAAGGGGGATGTCACAGCACAACGGGAATCTAACAGGGAAGAGGTGAGTGTAATCCTCCTCCTACCACGGCGGCAAGGACTGGACGATTTACAGATGTGTTGTTGATGGAGGACATGCGGAGCTTTTTCAGTCCTACTCATCGCCACAGCCCTTCGGGATCCAGCCTTAGAGAACGACTCGACCGACAGGTAGCAGACTACCTCGCCTTAACAGCAGATATCGACACTCTGAGGAGCAATGAACCCCTTCACTACTGGGTGTGCAGGCTTGACCTGTGGCCTGAGCTATCCCAGTTTGCGATAGAACTTCTGGCCTGCCCTGCTTCAAGTGTCCTGTCAGAAAGGACCTTCAGTGCAGCAGGAGGCATTGTCACTGACAAGAGAAGTCGCCTCGGTCAAAAAGTGTTGATTACCTCACCTTCATAAAGATGAATGAGGCATGGATCCCGAAGGGACTGACAGTGGGGGATACGTTTGACTAACAAAAGGCCTGATTACATGCCATGGCCTCAAAATGGTCCCCACGCTGCTGTATTTAATGTCTGCATACCGGATGACTTTCGTGAATTCTCCACCACCAACTAGGGTTCAAGCCGCAATGTTTTAGTCACTTTTCTGCCTGGAAAACATAAATTTTTCCGGCCGCTGCTACAATAGCGGCTGCAACAGTGCCATTATTTTTCAGGCATGTGTACATGCCTAATTTTTCTGTCCTATGGTGCAGCACTGTGGCTGCAAAAACAAACCAAAAAAAAGGCACATACAAGTGTCAATTCCCCTTCGTGATCGTTACCTTGTTGTGGTGAAGGGGCTTGCGTATCACAATGAAGCAATCATCATCACCTCTATAAGTGTGTTGGCAATGTTGCCACACCCCAGATGATAAGGCCGTTGCTTCATTATGATCAGACCAAAAGCGATCGGGTGGCCACGCTACTAGACCCCGGTATAAGCAGAAAGTGGCAGAAATGTTACCAAATTACCGAAAGTCGGAAAGGATGCAGCAGTTCAAAACCAAACTAAAAAATATGCTTTACACAGCTTATAAGGGGGATGTCAATGGGGATTCGACAATGGTTAATCAATTCGACCGGATAGGGTCCGTAACAGGGATTAAACTGATAGCAATAGTACTAGTTAAGACACCACTCATATAGGGTGTCACAGCACATTGCTCTGTGCACGCGCAGTGCCCCAATTTGGGAGTAAGAGGACCGACCAAGCTGCTTTTTCCATCTCCCGGTTCCTGAAATCAATTCAGTTTAGTGTATGAGAGTTTGGTCTGTCACTGTGAAGGCAGTCGAAGGTACCCGGCCTAAATT
Organism: Bufotes viridis; assembly: GCA_033119425.1. Lineage (NCBI taxonomy): Eukaryota > Metazoa > Chordata > Amphibia > Anura > Bufonidae > Bufotes > Bufotes viridis. The sequence goes on along the minus strand of JAKVIS010000812.1, from coordinate 15,054 downwards.
TTTTTCACAAAAGGCAATCCCTGATATGGGACGTAACAGGGATTAAACTGATGAGAATAATACTACAGAAAATACCACTCATATCAGTGGAGGGAGCCAGCGTTTTTTAACCATCTCCCCGCTCAAAAAATCTATTTAATAAATGGCCCCCAGATTGGGGAGTCGGGGACGTTAGAGGGATTAAACTGATGAGAATAGTACTACAGAAAATACCACTCATATCGGGTGTGACAGTAAATTGCACGGCGCAGACGCAGTGACCGTGGTTTAAAACAGAGTGGAGGGAGCCAGCGTTTTTTTAACCATCTCCCCGTTCGAAAAATCTATTCAATAAATGGCCCCCAGATTGGGGACGTTAGAGGGATTAAACTGATGAGAATAGTACTACAGAAAATACCACTCATATCGGGTGTGACAGTAAATTGCACGGCGCAGACGCAGTCACCGTGGTTTAAAACAGAGTGGAGGGAGCCAGCGTTTTTTAACCATCTCCCCGTTCGAAAAATCTATTCAATAAATGGCCCCCAGATTGGGGACGTTAGAGGGATTAAACTGATGAGAATAGTACTACAGAAAATACCACTCATATCGGGTGTGACAGTAAATTGCACGGCGCAGACGCAGTGACCGTGGTTTAAAACAGAGTGGAGGGAGCCAGCGTTTTTTTAACCATCTCCCGTTCGAAAAATCTATTCAATAAATGGCCCCCAGATTGGGGACGTTAGAGGGATTAAACTGATGAGAATAGTACTACAGAAAATACCACTCATATCGGGTGTGACAGTAAATTGCACGGCGCAGACGCAGTGACCGTGGGTTAAAACAGAGTGGAGGCAGCCAGCGTTTTTTTAACCATCTCCCCGTTCGAAAAATCTATTCAATAAATGGCCCCCAGATTGGGGACGTTAGAGGGATTAAACTGATGAGAATAGTACTACAGAAAATACCACTCATATCGGGTGTGACAGTAAATTGCACGGCGCAGACGCATTCACCGTGGTTTAACCTCTTAAGGACGAAGGGCGTACATGTACGCCCTTCGTCCGCACTTTAAAGATGGCGCCCGCTCCCGCACGGAGCGGGCGCCCGAGCTGCGGGTAAAAGCTTGATTCATCAAGCTGACACCCGCAGCTCATGTCCGCGACTGGCAGCGATGCCGATCGCGGACATTTAACCCCTCAGATGCCGTGGTCAATCCTGACCACGGCATCTGATCGCGCAAAACCGAAAGTTTCACTGGTTTGGCTCGGCTCCCTGATGGCCACAAGGGGGAGCCGGAGCATGCATGTAGTACCCTAGGTTTCTGTGAATGAAACCTAGGGTACTACATAGTATTCCTATGGAGCCTATGACTGTAATAGGCTCCATAGGAAATATGCGATTTTCTCATATATTCCAATGCTATTGCATTGGAATATATGAGAATAGCAATCTGATGATTGCATCTTATAGTTCCCTATGGGAACTATAAGAAAGTGGTAAAAAAAAAAAAAAGTTTAAAAATAAAAATTAAATAAAAAAATATAAAAATTCAAATCACCCCCTTTCCCCAAAATGAAAATAAAATAAATAAAAAATAAAAAAATTACACATAATGGGTGTCGCAATGTGCGAAAACGCCCATACTATAATAATATTAAAAATATTCACCATACGGTAAACATAAAAACGGAAAGAAAGCGTCCAAATGGCTAATTCGCCATTTTTGGACGCTTCATTTCCTAAAAAATGAATAAAAAGTGATCAAAACATCATACGCACCCCATAATGGTATCAATTAAAAGTTCAGATTGCCCCGCAAAAAATGAGCCCCTACACTGCTCCATACGCATAATTACAAAAAGTTATAGGGGTCAAAACATGGCGACAAAAAATAAAATAAAAAAATTCCCACTTTTAATTTTTTTTTCACTATCAAAACGCAAGAAAAACTATACATATTAGGTATTGCCAGATTCGTACTGACCTGAAGAATAAAATTAACCAGTCAGTTTTATCGCAAATCGAACGTTGTAATTTAAAAACCCGTAAAACTGTGGTGAAATTGCTTTTTTTGCAATTTCACCCCATTTGGAATTTTTTCCCGTTTCCCACTACATCACATGCAAAAATAAATGGTAGCGTTAAAAGTACAACTTGTCCCGCAAAAATAAGCCGTCATATGGCTATGTGAGCGGAAATATAAAAATGTTATGGCTTTTGGAAGGCAGGGAGCGCAAAACAAAAACGCAAAAATCCCAAAACCCCGGTCCTTAGGGGTTAAAACAGAGTGGAGGGAGCCAGCGTTTTTTAACCATCTCCCGCTCGAAAATCTATTCAATAAATGGCCCCCAGATTGGGGACGTTAGAGGGATTAAACTGATGAGAATAGTACTACAGAAAATACCACTCATATCGGGTGTGACAGTAAATTGTACGGCGCAGACGCAGTGACCGTGGTTTAAAACAGAGTGGAGGGAGCCAGCGTTTTTTTAACCATCTCCCCGTTCTAAAAATCAATTCAATTCATCTTTCGGGGACCCTTGGTGTTGTACGTGGCTGGGTGGAGGAAAAAACCTTCAATGACATCACCGGGACGTGGCTAGCTTGGTATCCAACCTTGTGCAAATGGGGAGTTTGCGGTTGTGCAAATGAACTGTTTGCGGTGCATTAAAAGGGGAGTTTGGTCTGTCAATGTCTGTAAAGTGGGCGTAACCCTTAGACTACCTGATCGATACAACATCATACCTGATCGTATACACACACTGGATGTTTTAAAGCATGTTATTCTAATACAAAAAAACTAGAGACCCTATTAAGGGAGGGTTCCATAGCAACAAAAAAACTTTGCTCAATTGAGCTCAATTCACCACTTTTACCCTTAATATTTAAATCAGTAAAACTTCACTTTTATTAGTAGTTCTCTAAAAATGTTTGTGAGTTTTGACACACTTGTTAAAACTACTGCTCGAATTTGCACACTGCTATCGCACAGGTTGCTAGTGGTAACGGAGGGTGTGCACTACCCTCCTAACCTTCCCACAAGTTTGCAATCAGTGTATAACTACCTGCCTGACTAATCCTGCAGGGTACTCGGTGCTGTGAACATACACCCTAAAGTAAATAACTGTTTCCTACTGTTTCCTACTCAGTGTTTAGCAACTCGAGCAGAGCTAAAACCAACAGATTCTGTCCCCCAACATGTTTCACCAGATAAACTGGCGTCTTCAGGGGAAAGGACAGACTTGAAACACCATGCTGAACACTCCTATTTATAGTTTGTAATCCTATAATTGGCCAATAGTACCATTGGCATTAGACTGACAGTTTAAAGAGCCAGTGAACTGGTCAGGTTTAAATTTATTGGTTGAATCATTGGATGCCTGCCAGATAACGTGCTGCGCAGACCCAAGCTGCGCAAACACTTATTCCACACTCAAGTTGGATGACTGGTTATTGAGTAACTACCAGATAATGTGCTGCGCAGACCCTTGCTGCGCTAACACTTATTCTGTAGTCAGGTAAAAGCTACTCACTATATATGAATCACCCAGCAGCCCCTGCCAAGTCTGCCACACTGCGACTACACAAGCGCTGATACTACTAGTTCTTACATACTACCAACATGGACGATCCCCTGTTTACACACATATAATCATGGGCAAAACATGTAGAGGATATAAAAAAAAAAAAAAAAAAAAATTAATTTGAAAAAAAAATTTAAAAAAAATAAAAATAAAAAAATTTTATATCCCCGTCCATAGTACTAAATGCACCGGACCTGGTTGCAAAACATTGTAATGTCGGAGTATATCATCCTTAATAGGTACAGGCTTAATTACCAAGGTATCAGACACAAGGGGCAGCATAATAACCAAGCGCGTCTAGATGCATCAAGGCGCCTGGGTCCCTCAGATAGTGGGCACAAGCTTAATTATAAGCAGTGTCAAAATATAGATAGTAACATGTTGAACAAACGCGCCTCGATGTATACAGACGCGCTTGGATCCCTCAGGTAATGTATATAAGGGGTTCCGAGTCCCTCTCTCTGTTCCCATGCATACATTAATACCCAAAACACCAGAGCCAAAGAGTGTCACACTTCCACCTTGCTAGACAGGTACCATGTTGGCCTTAGTGACTCATATATATTATGTCATAATCTATAGTTTACGCTAGCTCAAAAGATCCCAGAGTGTTCAGCCTATATTACTCACAATTGAAATAGTGTGATCATATTTATTGAAAATACACCTAGATCGTATTACAAAAACGACGAAATGTGAATCCCTCATTGAGTCCATGTGGACTCAAACTCTCCAAACGATATATCCATTTGGCTTCTTCTTGGTATAGGATTTTATCCAAATTTCCACAGCGTGGTCCTAGGTTTCTCTTACATAATCCCCAGAATTGCAGGCATGATGGATTTCCAGAATGAAAGGTTCTAACATGTCTTGAGATGCTTGTATCAGCCTTTGTGTTAATACTGCTTACATGTTGGCAAATTCTCCTACGAAATTCCTGTATAGTCTTGCCTACATATAATTTAGGGCACGGACATTGGGCGATATATATTATTCCTTTAGTTTGACAATTAATGAACTCTCTTATGTCATATTTTCTCTCATCTTTAGGATTGATGAAAAATTTCTTTTTTTGGACGTATGGGCAGAAGCTACACCTCCCACAGGGGTGACTTCCCACAACTGTAGATCTCAACCAGGTAAGTGGCGCAGGGTTAGTATTGTAAAAACTGTGGACCAAATGGTCCTTTAAATTTTTTCCCCTCCTGAACGTAATCTGGGGTCTTTTAGCCAATACCTCTTGAAAATCAGGGTCAGCCTGCAGAACATGCCAATGCTTATGCAGGATATTATACACTTGTTTGTTACGGTTATCAAAGTTTCCTATACATCTGATTGTTGTGGATTCCTTTATTGGTTTCGATTGCAGTAATGAAACTCGATCAGTATCTTTAGCCCTTTTAACTCCTTAAGGACACATGACGTATGGGTACGTCATGTGTCCAGTCCCTAAAGATGGCGCCCGCTCCTGGCCGCTGCGGGCACCATCGCTGCGAGGTCGGCTGATTCCTGTAGCTGACCCCGCAGCTGATGATCGCTGATCGGCAGCGCTGCCGACCGCGATCATTTAACCCTGCAGATGCCGTGATCAATCCTGATCACGGCATCTGCTACGCTAAACCGAAAGTAAAACTTTCGGCAGCGCTCGGCTCCCCCTAGTGGTGATCGGGAGAATCGGAGCGCTGTAAGGGATAGCCTCAAGCCTTTCATTCAGCATGAGGCTATCACTTACTATTTCCTATGGAGCCCTTGTTAGCAATAGGGCTTCATAGGAAAGTAATAAAATGCTCATAAACTCCAATACAAGTGTATTGGAGTTTATGATAAACAATCAGGTAACTGATTTATATAGGTCCCTATGGGATCTATATAAAAGTGTAAAAAAATTAAAAAAATAAAAAAATAAAAAAATAAATAAAAAAACCTAAAAATTTAAATCACCCCCTTTCCCCAAAATTAAAATAAAATAATAAAAAAATAAAAAAATACACATCATGGGTGTCACAATGTGTGAAAACGCCCATAGTATAAAAATATAAAAATATATTTCCCATACGGTAAACAGAAAAACGGAAAAAAGCGCCCAAATGGCCGATTTGCCGTTTTGGGCGCTTCATTTCCTCAAAAAAATTAAATAAAAAGTGATCAAAAAGTCCTACACACCCCATAATGGTATCAACTAAAAGTTAAGATCGCCCCGCAAAAAATAAGCCCCCATACAACGCCATACACTTATATACAAATACGTTATAGCGGTCAAAACATGGCGACAAAAAAAAAAAAATTTTTCCCACTTTGGAATTTTTTTCACTATCAAAAGCATAAGAAAAGCTATACATATTGGGTATCGCCGGATTCGTACTGACCTGTAGAATAAAACTAAATGGTAAGTTTTATCGCAAATCAAACGTCGTAATTTAGAAACCCGTAAAACTGTGGTGAAATTGCTTTTTTTTTGCAATTTCACTCCATTTGGAATTTTTTTCCCGCTTCCCACTACACCGTATGCATTATTAAATGATGGCGTTGGAAAGTAAAACTTGTCCCGCAAAAAATAAGCCCTCATATGGCCATGTGAACGGAAGAATAAAAAAGTTATGGCTCTTGGAAGGCATAGAGCGCAAAACGAAAACGCAAAAATGTAAAAACCCTGTGTCCTTAAGGGGTTAAAGGCCTTATGCAGTATTTTTTTAGGGTAACCTCTATTTTGGAACCTCGAATACAAGGTCTCACATTCCTTGAGGAACCCAGAGTCATCCGAACAGTTTCTGCGCGCCCTAATATATTGGCCTACCGGAATACCCTTTTTAAGGGGCGGTGGGTGATAACTTTGCCAATGTAATAGCGTATTAGTAGAGGTAGGTTTCCTATAGACCTCTGTGACGATGCGGCCACCTGGTGACAAGGAGATTCTAAGATCCAAAAAAGTGAGGGTTTCAGAATTAATTTCTGAAGTGAAGCTCATACCTATATGATTCTGATTAAGATTCTGTACGAATTCTTGAAATAGTGTCTCAGTGCCATCCCATAAAATCAAAACATCATCAATAAAACGTCCCCAAAATAAAACGTGATTAGTGAAGTGTTCATATTGCTCAGTGAAGACAATTGTGTTTTCCCACCATCCTAAAAGAGATTTGCAAAATTCGGTGCACATTTACTTCCCATAGCTGTCCCATTTAACTGTAAATAATAACGTGAATTAAATAAAAAATAATTGTGAGTAAGTAGAAACCGCAAAAGTTTCAAAATAAATTGATTGTGCAAGTGAAATTGAGTGCCCTTAGTAGTGAGGTAAGAGTGAACTGCCTGTATTCCCAGTTCATGTTGTATATTAGTATATAGCGCCTCTATATCCAGACTGGCAAGAAACGTACCCTTAGTGACTTGTATCTCCTGTAGTCTGGTGACCGCATCTTTAGTGTCTCTAATATAAGATGGTAACGTAGGTACAAAAGGTGAGATAAACTCATCAACATATTGGCTGATGTTTTCTGTCAGACTTCCATTACCAGAAATGATCGGTCTACCTGGTATTGGCACTCTTTGTTTATGTACTTTCGGTATAGCGTAGATAGTCGCTATTGTAGGTTTGGTGTTCAAAAGATACCTATGTTCCTCTTTGGAGATAAGGTTATCTCCTTTTGCTTCTGCTAGAATTTCTCTGAGTTCCCCCAGGTACTGGTTTGTTGGATTACTGTCCAATTTCTTATACGTTACCGAATCATTAAGGAGACGCATGACCATATCCTCGTACATACGTCTCCTCATCACCACAATATTGCCCCCTTATCTGAGGGTTTAAAAACCAAATCATCATTGGTTCTCAGCTCCTCCAGAGCCACTGCCTCATCCGGGTCAAGGTTGTCAACTACTGTCTTGGGTGTCCGAATAGTTTTAAGATCTCTCGTGACTAAATTCACAAATGTTTCAATATTTGCATACTGCGAAAACGGAGGTGTGTACATGGATCTGGGCTTAAGTGTAGACAATGGGGGTTCCATCATATCCTCACTTAGAGGGTTATTTGTATCCAGGGACTCCAAAATTTGCAAAGCAATTTTTTCATTCTCTTGTTGTCTACAAGGATCACGCTCCTTCTGTTTATGTACTTTATGAAGTGCTAGTTTCCTAGCAAAGCAGTTGACATCCTTGACCCAGGAAAAACAATCAAACCCCGGAGTAGGGGTAAATGACAATCCCTTTTTAAGGAGTTTATAATGTCTCTCTTGTAGTGGGAAATCTGACAGATTAATAACCTGCATATTCATTTGCATTTAATTCTGCGTATTGTAAACCCATTTGTCCCTGTCCCTTAGCGTCACTCTCGGGGCATAAGTGTGGAATAAGTGTTTGCGCAGCTTGGGTCTGCGCAGCACGTTATCTGGCAGGCATCCAATGATTCAACCAATAAATTTAAACCTGACCAGTTCACTGGCTCTTTAAACTGTCAGTCTAATGCCAATGGTACTATTGGCCAATTATAGGATTACAAACTATAAATAGGAGTGTTCAGCATGGTGTTTCAAGTCTGTCCTTTCCCCTGAAGACGCCAGTTTATCTGGTGAAACATGTTGGGGGACAGAATCTGTTGGTTTTAGCTCTGCTCGAGTTGCTAAACACTGAGTAGGAAACAGTAGGAAACAGTTATTTACTTTAGGGTGTATGTTCACAGCACCGAGTACCCTGCAGGATTAGTCAGGCAGGTAGTTATACACTGATTGCAAACTTGTGGGAAGGTTAGGAGGGTAGTGCACACCCTCCGTTACCACTAGCAACCTGTGCGATAGCAGTGTGCAAATTCGAGCAGTAGTTTTAACAAGTGTGTCAAAACTCACAAACATTTTTAGAGAACTACTAATAAAAGTGAAGTTTTACTGATTTAAATATTAAGGGTAAAAGTGGTGAATTGAGCTCAATTGAGCAAAGTTTTTTGTTGCTATGGAACCCTCCCTTAATAGGGTCTCTAGTTTTTGTATTAGATTAAGTTTGGGGTTTATCGCCCCTGTTTGTCTGACCCATATACAGCTATTTTTGTTTAACACCTATTAATTGTTAATCCATGGCAGGTTTTCTCTCTCATAAATTTACTCCCAGCACGTTTACTTCCGAGGCAGAATATGTGTTCTCTAAAGAGAATCTACCTATAAATACTACGGATATTAACTCTGGGTTCAGAGAATTGAATAAGACCTATAAACAGTACTTGAGGTCTGTGTGGGAAGTTGCCAGCCTTGATACGTATATTAAACAGAGACTGGTTTATAGAGGCATGAGAATAAATATTGTCCCTAATTCACACCAAGAAGACCCAGAATTTATAAAGGGTGGTACCAACTGTTGACTGAGAACTCACTACGTATGTTACAATATCTATCAGACTATGAGAAAGGAGTACTAACAAAAGTGAGTGCACAATTGGAAAAAGAAATTTCCCAGGTTCAGCAATTTAATACCTCTCCAGAGTTTGCTGAATGTGAACAGAAATTGCAAAAAAACATTGAACGATTGCAGACAGAGATTAAAGAGAGGAAACATAAAAAATATATTCGCGACAGACGTGACTTTGAAACTGGACAAATATATACTGGTAGAAATACTAGTTACTCCAATACTAATAGGAGAAATAGGTATACGAACTCACAGGTGTCTAACACTGATATTTCTGAATCAGATATTTCTGGCTCAGAGGAATCTGTATCTAAATCTTATAATAATAAGTCAGCGGCTGTCAAGCGTAAAAATAGATACCGTGCACCCACCCAGCAACGAAGGGCACCAGCACCTCAACAACAATTGCAATCCACAACTGCTCATCAAACATGGACAAATACTTCCAGGCTATATAGAGCAAAACCGTGCATTAGAGCCTGTGAAATACAAGCAGACACCAGTAGTAACATCTATGGGTCTTGGAAACATACCTACTCCAAGTATGTCCTGCACATCCTCCTTTTTCTCTGGGCCTCCACAGTCCAGCTTGGATATGGGAGCGAGTGCAGGCAACCCACAGCCTTCTTTTTGGCCCGGGAGTGGCGCTACGGGACAGGGACAAATGGGTTTACAATACGCAGAATTAAATGCAAATGATAATATGCAGGTTATTAATCTGTCAGATTTCCCACTACAAGAGAGACATTATAAACTCCTCAAAAGGGATTGTCATTTACCCCTACTCCGGGGTTTGATTGTTTTCCTGGGTCAAGGATGTCAACTGCTTTGCTAGGAAACTAGCACTTCATAAAGTACATAAACAGAAGGAGCGTGATCCTTGTAGACAACAAGAGAATGAAAAAATTGCTTTGCAAATTTTGGAGTCCCTGGATACAAATAACCCTCTAAGTGAGGATATGATGGAACCCCCATTGTCTACACTTAAGCCCAGATCCATGTACACACCTCCGTTTTCGCAGTATGCAAATATTGAAACATTTGTGAATTTAGTCACGAGAGATCTTAAAACTATTCGGACACCTAAGACAGTAGTTGACAACCTTGACCCGGATGAGGCAGTGGCTCTGGAGGAGCTGAGAACCAATGATGATTTGGTTTTAAACCCTCAGATAAGGGGGCAATATTGTGGTGATGAGGAGACGTATGTACGAGGATATGGTCATGCGTCTCCTTAATGATTCGATAGCGTTATAAGAAATTGGACAGTAATCCAACAAACCAGTACCTGGGGAACTCAGAGAAATTCTAGCAGAAGCAAAGGAGATAACCTTATCTCCAAAGAGGAACATAGGTATCTTTTGAACACCAAACCTACAATAGCGACTATCTACGCTATACCGAAAGTACATAAACAAAGAGTGCCAATACCAGGTAGACCGATCATTTCTGGTAATGGAAGTCTGACAGAAAACATCAGCCAATATGTTGATGAGTTTATCTCACCTTTTGTACCTACGTTACCATCTTATATTAGAGACACTAAAGATGCGGTCACCAGACTACAGGAGATACAAGTCACTAAGAGTGCGTTTCTTGCCAGTCTGGATATAGAGGCGCTATATACTAATATACAACATGAACTGGGAATACAGGCAGTTCACTCTTACCTCACTACTAAGGGCACTCAATTTCACTTGCACAATCAATTTATTTTGAAACTTTTGCGGTTTCTACTTACTCACAATTATTTTTATTTAATTCACGTTATTATTTACAGTTAAATGGGACAGCTATGGGAAGTAAATGTGCACCGAATTTTGCAAATCTCTTTTTAGGATGGTGGGAAAACACAATTGTCTTCACTGAGCAATATGAACACTTCACTAATCACGTTTTATTTTGGGGACGTTTTATTGATGATGTTTTGATTTTATGGGATGGCACTGAGACACTATTTCAAGAATTCGTACAGAATCTTAATCAGAATCATATAGGTATGAGCTTCACTTCAGAAATTAATTCTGAAACCCTCACTTTTGGATCTTAGAATCTCCTTGTCGCCAGGTGGCCGCATCGTCACTGAGGTCTATAGGAAACCTACCTCTACTAATACGCTATTACATTGGCAAAGTTATCACCCACCGCCCCTTAAAAGGGTATTCCGGTAGGCCAATATATTAGGGCGCGCAGAAACTGTTCGGATGACTCTGGGTTCCTCAAGGAATGTGAGACCTTGTATTCGAGGTTCCAAAATAGAGGTTACCCTAAAAAATACTGCATAAGGCCTTTAAAAGGGCTAAAGATACTGATCGAGTTTCATTACTGCAATCGAAACCAATAAAGGAATCCACAACAATCAGATGTATAGGAAACTTTGATAACCGTAACAAACAAGTGTATAATATCCTGCATAAGCATTGGCATGTTCTGCAGGCTGACCCTGATTTTCAAGAGGTATTGGCTAAAAGACCCCAGATTACGTTCAGGAGGGAAAAAATTTAAAGGACCATTTGGTCCACAGTTTTTACAATACTAACCCTGCGCCACTTACCTGGTTGAGATCTACAGTTGTGGGAAGTCACCCCTGTGGGAGGTGTAGCTTCTGCCCATACGTCCAAAAAAGAAATTTTTCATCAATCCTAAAGATGAGAGAAAATATGACATAAGAGAGTTCATTAATTGTCAAACTAAAGGAATAATATATATCGCCCAATGTCCGTGCCCTAAATTATATGTAGGCAAGACTATACAGGAATTTCGTAGGAGAATTTGCCAACATGTAAGCAGTATTAACACAAAGGCTGATACAAGCATCTCAAGACATGTTAGAACCTTTCATTCTGGAAATCCATCATGCCTGCAATTCTGGGGATTATGTAAGAGAAACCTAGGACCACGCTGTGGAAATTTGGATAAAATCCTATACCAAGAAGAAGCCAAATGGATATATCGTTTGGAGAGTTTGAGTCCACATGGACTCAATGAGGGATTCACATTTTCGTCGTTTTTGTAATACGATCTAGGTGTATTTTCAATAAATATGATCACACTATTTCAATTGTGAGTAATATAGGCTGAACACTCTGGGATCTTTTGAGCTAGCGTAAACTATAGATTATGACATAATATATATGAGTCACTAAGGCCAACATGGTACCTGTCTAGCAAGGTGGAAGTGTGACACTCTTTGGCTCTGGTGTTTTGGGTATTAATGTATGCATGGGAACAGAGAGGGGACTCGGAACCCCTTATATACATTACCTGAGGGATCCAAGCGCGTCTGTATACATCGAGGCGCGTTTGTTCAACATGTTACTATCTATATTTTGACACTGCTTATAATTAAGCTTGTGCCCACTATCTGAGGACCCAGGCGCGTCTTGATGTATCTAGGCAGCTTGGTTATTATGTTGCCCCTTGTGTCTGATACCTTGGTAATTAAGCCTGTACCTATTAAGGATGATATACTCCGACATTACAATGTTTTGCAACCAGGTCTGGTGCATTTAGTACTATGGACGGGGATATAAAAATTTTTTTTTTTTTTTTTTAAATTTTTTATTTTTTTTTTTTTTTTTTTATATCCTCTACATGCTTTGCCCCTGATTATATGTGTGTAAACAGGGGATCGTCCATGTTGGTAGTATGTAAGAACTAGTGGTATCAGCGCTTGTGTAGTCGCAGTGTGGCAGACTTGGCAGGGGCTGCTGGGTGATTCATATATAGTGAGTAGCTTTTACCTGACTACAGAATAAGTGTTAGCGCAGCAGGGTCTGCGCAGCACATTATCTAGTAGTTACTCAATAACCAGTCATCCAACTTGAGTGTGGAATAAGTGTTTGCGCAGCTTGGGTCTGCGCAGCACGTTATCTGGCAGGCATCCAATGATTCAACCAATAAATTTAAACCTGACCAGTTCACTGGCTCTTTAAACTGTCAGTCTAATGCCAATGGTACTATTGGCCAATTATAGGATTACAAACTATAAATAGGAGTGTTCAGCATGGTGTTTCAAGTCTGTCCTTTCCCCTGAAGACGCCAGTTTATCTGGTGAAACATGTTGGGGGACAGAATCTGTTGGTTTTAGCTCTGCTCGAGTTGCTAAACACTGAGTAGGAAACAGTAGGAAACAGTTATTTACTTTAGGGTGTATGTTCACAGCACCGAGTACCCTGCAGGATTAGTCAGGCAGGTAGTTATACACTGATTGCAAACTTGTGGGAAGGTTAGGAGGGTAGTGCACACCCTCCGTTACCACTAGCAACCTGTGCGATAGCAGTGTGCAAATTCGAGCAGTAGTTTTAACAAGTGTGTCAAAACTCACAAACATTTTTAGAGAACTACTAATAAAAGTGAAGTTTTACTGATTTAAATATTAAGGGTAAAAGTGGTGAATTGAGCTCAATTGAGCAAAGTTTTTTTGAAAGCATGTTATTCCAAACAATTTAGGAATGTTAGTTGATTTATGCCCTTTATGGATTAAAACCCGACTCCGCGTCCACTACGTAATTTTCCATGGGAGTTTTGCCATAGATCCCCCTCGGGCATGCCACAGTCCAGGTGTTAGACCCCTTGAAACAACTTTCTCATCACTATTGTTGCCAGAAAGAGTCCCTGTGGGTTTGACACTGGGTTCAGACCTGAGCGTTTTGAAGCCTAGCGTTTTTGGTGCGTTCAAGACTGGCGTGTAGGCGCGTTTTTTTCAAGCGTTTTGGTAAATAGTGTAGGCGCGTTTGACGCGCGTTTATGTGATTGACTGCATAGTTGGCCAATGACCAAACAGCCCTCCCTATATAGTTTGGCCAATCTGAGGTGTGAATTTTTGAAAAGCCAGCGTCCATAGGTGGCGTTTTCACAGCCTTACAAACGCCGAACAACACGCCTATCGGCGTTTCCCATTGAATTCTATTAGCACCAAGCGCCGAAAAGCTCCGACTAACGCGAACATAATTGCCTATGCGTCGGACGTTTATGAGCGCCTATGAGCGCGCATAAAAACGCGCAAGTGTGAACCACCCTCATTGGAATGCATGGTTCCTTTACTGTTGTGCGTTTTTATGTGCGTTCAAAAGCGGCGTTTTACGCGAAAGTGTGAACTGAGGGTTAAAATTCGCCTGCCAATTGAAGTCTATGGCGGTTCGCCAGGTTCGCCCGTTCGCGAACATTTGCAGAAGTTCGCGTTCGCTGTTCGCGAACTGAAAATTTTATGTTCGCGACATCACTACCAGTGACTGATCGGTCCCCATTCGTCCTGGGGAACCGGGTTAAAGAGGACCTTTCACCACTCCTGACATTCCTGGTTTAATAGCTTCATGCATTCCCCATGTAATAACTATTCTGGAGCATCTATTCTTATGGCTCTATGTTGTGCCATTCCTTTATTATTTCTACTAGAAGTTAAGAATGAATTGCCATTAGCGTTCAGTAAGGGTACAGAGGGGGTAACCAGTTGGGGGGTGAACCTGCACAGTCTGAACATGGCAGCACTGATTGGATAGAGTGAGTCTGTGCAGGTACCCCCCCTCTGTACCCTTACTGAAGACTAATAGCAATTCAATTATAACTTCTGGTAGAAAGAATAGAGGAATGGCGCAACATACAGACATTAGAATAGCTGCTCCAGAGCTGTTATCACATGGGGAATTCATGAAGCTATTAAACCAGGCATGTCAGGAGCAGTGAAAGGTCCTCTTTAGGTGAGTGTTCACCCACAGGCAGAATATTTAGCTGGGGGCACATAAAGGGGCATTATTCTGGGTTGGGGGCACATAAGAAGACATGATGCAGTGTGAGGGGTACGTAGGGGGCATTATACTGTGTGGGGAGAAGGTAAGAGATCATTGTGTTAGCAGTGTGATGGGCAGGGGCGGGCTGGTACGGGGGCAGGGAGGCAATTGCCCCCAGGCCGCCCTAAAGCATGTATAAAAAGGCCGCTAGGCGGTCTTTAACACAGGACAATTGGCAGCTACAGTGGCGCACCGACAGTTGTGGTCAGCGGTTCTGGACCCCCTAGAACAACTTTTACAGTTTGGGTTCAACCCTAGTCTACTTGTCCCAATGTTGGTATGTACTTAGATGAGGCTCCACTGTGGAT